>JAQPZY010001569.1:200000-462500 GCA_029931535.1 Margaritifera margaritifera
AATTAGTACTATAGTCATGGTTGTTGTTATGGTAAAGATGATTTTGGCAATTGATGTTTTCTTAACGATTTTATTAGGTTTTCAACCTTTATAATCCGTAACGGACATAACCTGCAGCTAAATATTAATCCGAACCATTGCAAATAAACAATGTCATAATGGAACAGCATAAAACATATGTAATCTCTTTCTTAGATGTCCAGTGAATAAAGAGTTATGTATGGAATTTTCCATCGCATTCGCATTTTATTCTTCTTTGTATCCCTCTAATTGCATATGAATCGCGGTTCATCTAGGTCACTGGTATCTACATTACCTACATTACTGTCCTCATTGATGTCAAACATAAGAGGACTGTATAAAACATACCAAGGAAAATCATCGAAATTTCATTTCTCCTCTTATAAAAGGTATTAAAATGACCTATCATTGCCAAATAATGAAAGATCAACGCTTTAATCGGGTCATTTAGTATCCTTTAGAAAACATATCACCGAACTCTTAATCACGAAACCATTAGCAGACAATAACTGACCGATTAAATGTTCTCTTTCGATCGTGGTCAGTTGCCATTATCTCTTCTTGTACAGAAGTAAATGTCTTTAAGGAATACAGATGCAACTTAAGATACACATACAATTGCAAATCTGACCCAGGCAACTGACTGACAAAAAATTACTTGGATGCCAAAGTCATTACATGGTATCACATGTTTATAAGACGGAGTTTTCATATCAATATATATATATATATATATATATATATATATATATATATATATATATATATATATATATATATATATATATATATATATACATTATTTCTTACCAGAAGTTCTAGATGATTTTAAGGTTTATATTTAAGTGCATAAGACAAATTTATGGAAGCAATGGTTTGAAATATTTTATTTTTAACACAAACATTTGCGATTCTTTTTTTTAGTATGTATTGTTCATTACTCTTATAGAAAACATTCCTTTCTTTCTATAAATAAAAAAACAATAATAAAAAGGGAAAGAAAGAAAGAAAGCGAAATAAAATAAAATAAAATAAACATCTACCGTCTCATGATCGCGGTCGTCCTCGCCGTATTACTAACAATTGAGGATCCAATTACTTTTCAAGTTATAATATTTTCCATCAAAATGGTTTGCGATAATGATAATTCCATTTACATTAAGCAAATAAATCTTTAAATAGGTTCAGCTTTGGGAACTGTAAAGTGATATGCATGTTCTAAGTTTAGTCTGCATGACCTGCTTAGTGATATGCATGTTTTAAGTTTAGTCTGCATGACCTGCTTAGTGATATGCATGTTTTAAGTTTAGTCTGCATGACCTGCTTAGTGATATGCATGTTCTAAGTTTAGTCTGCATGACCTGCTTAGTGATATGCATGTTTTAAGTTTAGTCTGCATGATCTGCTTAGTGATGTGTTTATTCGCTACAAGTGAAAGTATTAGGAGGAAATAAAATATACAAGCAATTTGCGAACTGCACATATAAGATACAACATATACATCAAACATGACAATGGTTCCCGTATCGACTGATCTGGTGCTTTTTTGCGGTCACTTGTTTTCGTAAAGGAAATAGTGCAAATTAAAATCATCGAATTCCTGTCGATTCAATTGCGCTTGTCAAACGTGCCATGTACAATTCCAGACGACCATCGCTATCAAATTGGAGACTTTAGCTTGGTAGAGAGAGAGAGAGAGAGAGAGAGAGAGAGAGAGAGAGAGAGAGAGAGAGAGAGTAGAATTATTAAAGACCACGATTAATAAAAACTCTGCACAACTGACAGATGCATATATTGCAATAACCGAAGAGTCTACATGAATGTATATATTAGTATTGTAAATATACATTCTACAAGGAGACACAGAGACAAGGATACTCTGAGTTTATAACCTAATCTTGACGAAATGAAGAGACACAGAGATAAGGATACTCTGAGTTTATAACCTAATCTTGACGAAATGAAGAGACACAGAGACAAGGATACTCTGAGTTTATAACCTAATCTTGACGAAATGAAGAGACACAGCGCACAAGCTGTTTTTGCAACCAATCAGTCGATTCTTGATGCAATATTTCAAATTTACCAAGTCTCTGAAAATAAAATAAAGTATGCAAACATATTTTGAAAGCTGTGAAAAGGAAGTGTTTTTCCTTGACACGTCAGAATGAAATGTTAAATTTATTTGAATAGATGGTAATAATAGGAATATACTAATAGGATTCACCTCAAGCAGTTCCGTCTGGTGGAGATGTTAGCGTAACCTAATTACCATGGTCAGTGACGTCATAAATACATTGACACTTTGATACGAGTAAACAATCACCAAACTCTGACCATCTGCCACCAGCTGTCACTCAGTCTTTGCATAACTGAAATTACAATAAACCGTTTACTCTCGTATGGTGAGCCATTACTAATCGTTGCGTGATTTCACCTGAACGGTTCAGTTTGTCTGGCTACAACAAGTTTTATGATGTTAAACACATAAACTTCCATTCGTTAACTTTTGTCCACATTTGTGTGAAATGTTCATGGAAAAACGTTTTTTTTTTCTTCTTCTGTTTAATTGGTAATATTTTCAAAGAAAACACTTTCAATATTATTGCTAATATTTTTTTAAAAAAATACTATAATTCCCGATTATTTGTTCAAGCGTGCTAATTCGTCAATTAAGATCCACCATATAATAATTAGCTCTTCAATCTCCCGACATTATCATTCCAATTTCATTTCAATGAAATGTTTACCTTTCTGTCAAGTTAATATACGGTTGACACGAGTCGCAAAGAGTATACAGAGTTAACAGTATTTAGCATGTGCATGGAAAATAGATTCTTTACCAAAAGCATCATGCACAGAAGATTTAAGTGGATTATAAATAAATGTCATAACAAGTACTGTATATACTCGCTTATAAGACGAGTCAAACTGCGAACTGTAGAGACCCAGATCTGCCGTCGCATAATGTGCAGGGAGATCTGGGTCTCTACAGTTTGTTAGGAGTAATCAGTAGAACAAACAACGAATGCCCTGATCTTTCCGGCGCATTATACGACGACAGGGTCTATGTTGTTTGCAATTTTCGACTTCTACTCTTTAACAATTTTTACATCTGTAACACTTTTTATCATCTTCAATATAATTTGCGAAAATTGGACATTATACCAAGCGTGTGTTCAGGTTATCGAAAACCGTTGGATTCTAATCAAAGAATAGATCAAACATCATATATGAAATCTCAATTCAATTAAGTGGAATGTGAAAAAAAGATGAAACATTTCCATAAGTGGAACTCTTACAAAATGACCGGAATAAAATGCAATGACACTTATTGTCAACGATTGATATTAGTTTGTGCTATTCTAGACAATTT
This sequence comes from Margaritifera margaritifera, assembly GCA_029931535.1. Classification (NCBI taxonomy): domain Eukaryota; kingdom Metazoa; phylum Mollusca; class Bivalvia; order Unionida; family Margaritiferidae; genus Margaritifera; species Margaritifera margaritifera. The sequence continues at coordinate 203,398 of JAQPZY010001569.1, forward strand.
CAAAACTGTTGTACACACTTCACAGCCTGCTGGCAAACACGGACGTCTTTTTTTAAAACGGTTGATTTACACAGTGAAATATATATTTTTCCAATTCTTGTAACAAGGAATACACTAAATTTACATGAGTTTGGACAATATATTCAAATTTTGTACCTGAGTTTGCGTGAGACGTTTCATCAGATTCTTACTTCCGTAGACACACCCCAACCACTAATCCCACCCTTCCATCAATGTTAAACAGAGAAAGACTTTTAAACAATGTTTACGATAAAATTGCTGCTAGAATTATGTTCAATAATTAGTTTTTTATCTGGCATAAGAATGAACCCGTCTTGGAGTATATAAAAGGAAGTAATTCAGTAAATTTACATAAGCAGTATTCCCGAATGAGGGAATAATAGGAAACGGTATGGAATATAACATATCGACGACTCTTTTCTGATATTTAAAGGAAATTCGATTATAATACTGGGTGACTTTAAACTACCGAGAGAGAGAGAGAGAGAGAGAGAGACAGAGACAGAGTATTAAACCAAAGGGGGTGGGTTGTTATATAGAGCGCAATATTTTTATCTCGTCACTAATCGACGTAAATGGCCGAATGGCTGCACACGTCGTTAATCAAACGAACGAACGAACGATCTCGTCACTAATCTTTTGCCTTAGTGATCTGATATAACTATATCTCCCAAAGCCCATTGCGCTTCGTTTTATTTACCCACCGAGGTCTCTGGGACGTGCCGTTTTTGATTCGTGACCTGGGACTCATATACATAAACACATTGCGGAATAGCTTGACTACATAATGCTCCTTGAAATTCCACGAAATAGTTCACTACATAGTTTAGTCAGAAACAAATTTGAACTGTTCAAAATTATGCTAACAATTTAAAATCTAAGTAGGAAGGATAAGATAAACCAGGAAAAACGGCCACAATGAATCTCAATATTTAAGTTCGTATTTTAGAATACTCTTCTACAACATAGAGACAATGACAACTCCGTGTAAATAGAAATAAGAGCAATTAAGTCTAGGAGAAATATCTGAAACAAAACAGATTTCATTATTATTCAGGGCCATTACTGTTTAATCTAATAGTTGTCTTTCTAACTCAGCCGGGAGCTTTTTCATCTTATTTCCAATGGAATCCAAGCACTCTGATTCAGAGGGATTTTCCTATCAACAGTTGCTTAGATATGTAAGAGAGGTTGTTTTGGATTGGCTATCAGGCCCGCCCAAAAGTAGATGTGTGGAAATTAGACTTCTTTTTTATATTTTGTGTATTGCACCCATGATTTTTGCCTGCTTGTCCCCTTTTACCCGAAGTTCCAAAGTTACCCAATTGTTTTTACCAAGGTTCGTCTGTCTGTGTGAAGTTTGGTCAGGTCTGCTTTAGATCTAGTGAGAGGAAGTCTAAAATCCGGACAAAAACTCCGGTCCTGCAACCGCCGATTTTTTTTAGTAAAGAAAATCGGGTCTCAAAATTGCGTTTTTTCCCGATGTATTTTTTAATGTGTGTAGACTCTCTACGTTGCTTGACATCAGTGTAAAGCTACATCCTTCGTCTTTTCTCTAATACCACCCTCTTGGGTCTATCGTGAACTGTGATGACGTCATAGGCTATGGAAGAAAGTTACTACCGCGTGACGTAAAATTGCGTCTCTCGGCCTTAATGAGTTAAACTTCGGTCTTCAGTGAGCAATAATTATCACCTCCTGAACAGCTGCGCCCGTCGAGAAAGGTAATTTTATATCGCTCTTGACAAATGTCGACTGATTTGCCCCTGGCTCATCGGAAATTACAACGCATTAAAACCTCCAAACTTGCTTACGATGACATAATCATATTTTTTGGCACTGGATCTAAAATGAAGGTGTATAGCCACTACGATACTGTAGTTGTTAGTTCTATGCAATTTCATCTAACTGACTCATGTGGTTAATATAAATAGTAGTTATGAACATCTTACGTATCAATTATTTTGACTAAATGAGATTTTTTTGGTTATTTGCTGTAACCTTTCTTCAAGTTATAAGGGAAGTACGAGTGATCTGTAATGAAGAAATTTGGTTTGATAGGAAGAAAATTAATTACCTCTTTTAATGATTAATGTAATGGATTTTTCTTTGCCAATTGTGGCATTAGTATCATCAATCTAACCCGTGTTTTCAGAAAGATGTACGTCTATAATTTTGTATACTTCGGCCGCTTTGATACTTCTACTGTAGCCTATAGAACTTGAATTTACTTAAACACAAATGTAATTTTGTTGATTGTTTGTTAGAGCGTTGATTATAGTGCATACATATCTACATCAATGTACAATTAGGACAAAATTGGTATAGTGCATACATGTCTACATCAATGTACAATTAAGACAGTATTGGTATAGTGCATACATGTCTACATCAATGTACAATTAAGACAGTATTGGTACAGTGCGTTCATGTCTACATCAATGTACAAATTAAGACAGTATTGGTATAGTGCATATATGTCTACATCAATGTACAATTAAGACAGTATTGGTATAGTGCATACATGTCTACATCAATGTACAATTAAGACAGTATTGGTATAGTGCATACATGTCTACATCAATGTACAATTAAGAAAGTATTGGTATACTGCATACATGTCTACATCAATGTACAATTAAGACAGTATTGGTATAGTGCATACATGTCTACATCAATGTACAATTAAGACAGTATTGGTATAGACAGTATTGGTATATACTAATCTACTTTCAAAAGTGTTTCGAACAAACAAGTGATTCTTATTTCTTGTACCTGATTGCCTTTGCATAATTAAAGCATTTAAAACATATTTTCATCAACTTGAATGATGTGGTGTATTGTCAAGTGTGTGCATAAGATATATTGGGATTTATAGCAAATTACTGGTTGTTTCCTCAGCGAAAGATGTGGGCATAAAGTATATGTGAAAAGATTTAATGATAATTCCTTAACTTGCATCATGCGTGTATCTGGCATATTGAAAGTCTGAAAAATGGTTTGGATTTCATAAGATATCAAAAGGTCGAGTTTGAAGTGATAACATAAAAATAGTTAAAATGGCAGAGAAAAAGGCAGTGCTTTGCAGAGATATACATTGTCAAGTGGCTTACATGGTTAATATATAAACCCTTATCTACTACGCGCATAGAACCCATGATCCCTCTGTCTCCATGCACAGCATGTTATATCAAAATTATTCGGAATATGCTTGACTCGATACGAGGTAAATTATACTCGAAATACTCACAATATACATATATATATATATATATATATATATATATATATATATATATATATATATATATATATATATATATATATATATATATTTGTCTTTAGCTTTCAACTATGTTTCTTAAACTTTTCATTTGAATGACAATAGATAAAAATAATGTAAATCAGCAAACAATTTGAACGCGGAGAAAAAAAAAGTATCAATCATTTTTTGCGTACTAACGATGTCTACTTTATTGTTTATGCATAGATATTGAAGTAAAAGTTAGAAGACTATTTTTGGTCTGATTGCAATGCAATTCCGGCATATGGATTGATGATGTCTGTCCATCTGCCTGTCCGTCCGCCTTTCGTCAACCCTTAAGTAAAAGGTGATATTTATGTCATTTTCTCATACACTATTACTTTGTAGAGTCACATGGCTTGATATGTAAAAGTTTTATAAGGAGTACTACAGCTGCAACACATTTACTTTTTCATAATTAGGAAGAGAAAATGAGAATATCCAAATCATGGTTGCAGACAGTGTCTTAATTTAATTTCAGCGGAGAAGAGCTCCCTCTTAGACAGGGTATTAGAATTAATCCATCTTGAGTTAATTCAATCAGCTATGAGACGCATGATGTGTTTGTTCCTTAAATGATTATCTCACGTCCACTCGTGCAGATCAAAGCGGTGCTTTGTCACGTCAAAGCTTTTCAAGGAAAAAAAAATCGCCAGGTAGAAATGTTGCTTTTGTTGAACTTATGCCATTTTTGTCGGCAGATCACTCATGATATATGTGTGCCCTTGTATTTCCGTTTAATGACAGTTGAATGATACAAACTGGAAATTTGGACATATATTTTCTTATAGATGATTCGACTGCTGTGCTATAAATGTTGTGCACACACTCATCGCAGGGGAAACGAAACAGTTTTAAATGATGGCGGATCTTGTATTCACATCATCCATAGTATATGTGTACCCTGATGCTCAAGTTTTTCTTCAATACAATACAATATATATATATATATATATATATATATATATATATATATATATATATATATATATATACAGACAGACAGACAGAGACAGAGAGACAGAGAAAGAGAGTGAGAGTGAGAGAGAAATCGGCAATTATTACATTGTAAGACATTTATCTAGCAATCGATGAGTCAGATAGTCACATATTACTTGGTTGTTAGTGTACTATCATGTATGCACACACAAGGAGCTGCAATGAAACTCAAAGTCAAGATTGTTACAAATACAGTGCCAGTTGACGTAAAAATGGAGCCCATTGTTTTTTTTCCCCCAGGAATTTACGAGCTCTTATCCATCTCCATTCTCCGGTAATTTCCATCCTCAAAATGACAACAACAAAATAATTGATTTAGCTTGCGCAAGTTATAGAACGGTTAGATACACTACAAAAAGAAGAAATCGAAAAATGTTTACCTTAGAATATTTGTGAACTAAACTGGCATATAAATAACACCCTCATGGTATGACAAAAACATTTACAAAAAAAAATGAAGTTATTGAGTCGCAACAATTGTGCAGCTGTAACGTACCATATATACTCACATATAAGTCAACTGTAACGTACCATATATACTCACATATAAGTCAACTGTAACGTACCATATGTACTCACATATAAGTCTACTGTATCGTACCATATATACTCACATATAAGTCAGCTGTAACGTACCATATATACTCGCATACAAGTCAACTGTAACGTACCATATATACTCGCATATAAGTCAACTGTAACGTACCATATATACTCACATATAAGTCAGCTGTAACGTACCATATATACTCGCATGTAAGTCAACTGTAACGTACCATGTATACTCACATCTAAGTCAGCTGTAACGTACCATATATACTCGCTTGTAAGTCAGATCCAAATGCAAATAGACCCAGATCTGCTGTCCCATATTGCACAAGTATATCTGGGTCGATGATGTTTTGTTAGAACAAATCAGAATAGGATAAAGCGACAAAGACCCTGATCTGCGGTTGCACATTATGCGAAGGCAGTTCAGGGTCTTTGTTGTTTGCAGTTGGATTAGACTTATACGCGAATATACGGTATTTACTTTAACAAAAACAGTTGACTATTATAATAAATCATGTAATTTCAAAAGTAAAGCTGGCAGTCTAAATTGTTCTATATATTTGGACATAAGTTGAATGGCTGAGTAAAGAATAGCAATTGATCGCTACGAATTCTTGTTACTAGATTATTTCTGTCTTTGATGGTGATTGGCAGACATACTTATTGGTATATACTAGTTAAATATTATTAACGTATCCATAGTTACAACTTTTCTCAACTAGTTGATAGATTCTGTACTACCTTGATAATTTCGTATTAGAACTTGGTCGAGCTCATACTGAGGCTATAAGCTAATTTAAACCACCATCGTAAAGTTACTTCTTTCCACTGGGTACATGTCCATGGATTGACCTTTATCGAATTAAATATATGACGAACCTTTCTATCCCGAAAAAAAATTGAATAATTTATGTTTGGTGGAAGCCCAGCCAATTTTGAACAACATATATATTGTGTGAAGTTTGGAGATTTCCCCAGGTAACAATATTGTAAAAATGTTTTATTGCATGGTATACTTCAAACTTGGAAGAATTATACACAAGAAAAAAAAAAAGAAGTTTTAAAAACTGGTTGAAATTATTAAATGTGATAACTGTATTGTAAGAGCATGCTATGAATATTTGTTTGAAACTCGTATACCAAAACGTAACTGGTGTTCGTCATTGGAAAATGAATTAAATTCACTTGGGATAGGATATGTTTGGATTAATGAGGTACTTTGGGATGAATAGCGATTTCTGGATTTCGTCAAACAAAGACTTACTGATAACTTGATTCAGGATCTGAATTCAAAGTTTAGCTCTTCACCAAAATGTACATTATATATGCACATATATTCATGAGATGCAGTGATATTATGAAAAATTCGATTCCATTTAAATGCCAACAATCTGTTTGTAAAATCAGAATATCATATCACAATCAAGATATTAAACTACGACGCCATTTGCAAATTGATTTAATAAGCAGTACATCTGACAATTGTAATTCCAGTGCTACTGAAGATGATTTTCATTTTATTCTTGTTTGTGAAAAATATAAAAACTGGTAAGAGACATATAGTCCCTTGGTTGTGCACCAGTTGGCCATGCGATTCCATTTTCTCTCAACTTTTAACGTCCAGGCAATAATGAATCCACTCGATTTTCAAATAATCTCGGACATATTGCTGTATAATTTGTCCAGAAGATTTTAAGGTATTGTTATAGATTTTGTCCTAATTTTCAATAGTTCACCAACAAGCACTTTGGTGGAATTTCCACACAGGTGTTAATCTGTTGACTTGACAGCTGAAGGATACGATGTGATAGGTTTGCCAATTAGGCTAACCGTCAACACGTGCATGGGATATTAGCGCTGACCCTAGCCAAAACACCAATTTACCCACCAAAAACACATGGTTATTGTTATTATACTGGGTAATCATTGCTATTAGAAGTTCTTTCCCTATGGACAACCACCCGTGTTAGATGCATATAAAAACGATTATAACAGAGAGCAAAATGTTACAATTTGAAAATAAAAAAATATTGCAAAAATTCATCTGCCATAGCTCGTACGTACACCAAAACTCAAATGATCTTGAAAGCTTATATATTTGCTTTGTGATTTTCATGCTAATTTAATTTATGGCCAGTCAAGGCAGACCATACAATAAACAATATTACTGGAATCTTGCTGACGTTCAAAAACTCATAGACCTCCTGTATATATGGCTAATGCATTTACAAGTAGACAATAAATTGACTGGTTATTTCTTATATAATTATTTCTCTTTTTTCTTGTTTTTATTATTAGCTATTTGGATTACTTTTGTTTTGCCACTGATCTCTCTAGGCAGATAAAGCGTGAATGAATTACTGTCATATCTCTTGTTGGTTACAAAATTATATTCACGGCCAGTTTGCTACTCTTTCAGTTTTTACAACCGTGGGCTACCGAGTTTTTCCTGCCATAGGCGGGTCGTCACAAAGATAATAGTCTCCGTTTTGATACCAGGCACTAATGCCTATACAATTTTTTCTTGCGTGAAGATGCTCTGTAAGTCTTGTTTATTTTCTACTTTTCACCAATGAATTGAAAAAAATACTAATTCTGACGTCTCAAAGTGTTTTAGAACCAATTTTCCACAATATGTTTTACTAAAGCCAGTATTTATGACTACTATTTATTACTATTCATTATGGTTATATTACATTAATTCTCGTTCGTAATTCATGCTCATACCTCCGTTGTCGATAGTTTGTTTGTTTGTTGGGGTTTTTTGGGGTTTTTTTTTTCTTTCACGGAACTCCAGTATCTCTCACCTCCGAGACCACCCTGCACCTTCAGCACTTTGATAGCTAAGTTTTTAAAGAGTAATCGACAAATGACTTAAAAACATCGAAAATTATGCGATGGTTGAAAGTTTAGAGTTATCGACTACAAAGGAAAACACAAATACTCAGCACCGGGACTAATTACCCTGTAGCAAATTAAAGACGTTTATGACAAGGTGTATATGAATGTTTCATCGATGTGGTCAGATAGCATGACCTGAATATGTATTGTAGCTATTATCATCCTATGATCGTATTGAACAGATATTCTATAATAACTAAGAATTAACGCTACCGGTAATAATGGGAGTTATCGACGTGACCATAATTGTGTGGAATATTGCGTACATTTCTGCGTCACAAAATGCTACAATAGACATAAAAAGTCGCTTTGGGCAATTTGTAGTAAAACCAAATAAGTGTATAGATCATAATCTATATCATTGATGAGTACTTACATATACATGTAAGTTACCCCCGCCTCTGTAAAGCTTAGCCAAGATGGATGTTGAGATGTTTTGATTCTTCTATGAATGTAATACAAACTCAGGTTTGTAGCTACATAATGAAAGAAAATAATAGAAAACAAAAAGCGTTGAATTGTTTGTGTATTAATTATATTTATTAATAATTTCACTTTTTTAAAGTCTTATTTTTATAATGAGCTAAATCCTGTCATAATTATTTTTGTAAATCTGCACTCAGTCAGTTGCGGTCGCTTTTTTCCACTTAAGCGGGACTGGGCTTATAGATCTTACTTTCAAAAATGTCATATATTTGTTATATTACTGATGCCACAGCTATTATTGGTATACTACTAAAGCTTTTAGCTTATTAATAGTACTTTAAGGACTCTGCGACTAATGCCTACTTTACGATAGCGGTATTTTTTCTTCTTTCCTGAGTAGTATTCTTTGTTCATTTAATGGTGCTAAGTAGTTATACTTGTCCTGTTTGTGTTTCGGAAATGTCATAAGACCATGGTCGTGTTATTATGGTCTGTTACACCGTCAATCGCTCCCCATCCTAAATCGCTCTCATTGGAGCGTTTTACGTTGGAACTCCACCACAAAACGCTCCCATGACGATGTGGAGCTTTCTGCGGGGAAAGGTACACATGTTCCGGAATACACTCCAAAACGTTACCAGTGTGGATATATGTAAATAATGGCCAATTACTTAATGAAACACAATCACATAACTTATGACGAAAGATATTTATTGAAATCTATATTACATGTGTGTTGTTTTTACAGCCCCTCCAAGCGGGTGCTAATAAGGAATCACTTTTTCCTTTAGAACGCACGATCCCATCTCACCATCGCCATTGTATCATCGCTATAGTAGCGTTGCATCATCGCACTCGTAACATCGAGCTAAATCTTCAGCATTACACATCTTGAATACGATATGAATTTAAGCCTATCCTTGCGACCTTGAACTTGTTATTCACATATTGTATATTGAGCAGACTTCAAATCGGATACTTATGAAAGCATGGTCATAATCAGTACACGTACGGTAATAGACGACAGTGATGTGATATTACTGTAACAGGTGATGAAAAATTCGGTATCCACGGGGTCTCGAACCCAGTACCCTCGCTTACATGTGTAGTGCTCTACCACCGAGAATTGGCTATCGAATTATTACCATATTCTGTATCCGATTACATTACCCAAAATAGATTTATTCAAAACCACGTATATTTATATCAATATAGTGAAGCGCGAATTCCGGTGGATGTACCGCTTTTATGAAAACTGAAGGTATACTTACACCGCAAAATGCTTCATAAGTAACCATCAACGTTAACAGCTCCAGACTGGAGCTTTTTATGGAAACGGTTTCAGTAAAACGCTCTTCATAGGAGCGTTTTTACGATGGGGAACGATTTATGGCGTAACATTGCTCTCTCAAGGATGGAAACTGGCACAAGCGGACGGCCTGGAAATGTTACTCAGACAAATGCATCACCGTCTTCTACGCCAAAGTATACGAAGGGATGATGATTACAACCTTTGGTTCCATTACAAACCGACTTTGCCGGATAATGTTTTTGTATATATTTCTCATGTCCAGCTAAATCTAATAATTTGGTGGCCGATGGCTTTTCAGATACAAAATTTATTATCGTTGTTTCCTTCCGCTCGAAATTTCCTAACCAGATTACCCTGTTGTAGAGCGGAGCGCTCCGATGCCACGAGAATCCGCATCTTTCTACTAATAGAGCCATGTGGAAAACAGTACATGTCCTAATGGGACTTTGTTTTTTGGGAATAAATGAGTTAAAATGCCTTCTGGTATCTTTGCCTTCTGAATATATTTCGGAAAAGCCATCTGGCTATGGAGATACATTTACCTTTAATCGGCTACTGAGACAACGTAATTTATCGTAGCGGAAGTAATACAATTTCGATAGTACTCTTTAATAACTCAAAGAAATAGGAATACATACGAAAGGATGCATTTATGCGCAGAAATGTTCACCGATGAGGCTTTAAAATGATGATCCTTATTTTACCAAATTCATCTCAGACAATAAGCTTTTATTCTCCCATTTACGCCACATTTCCGACTCTCTGGCACGAAGTTTCATACGCGATCGAAAAAGTTTGATTAGGAATATTGTACTTTTCGATTCCTTATGATGAACTATCATTTGCTGTCTAAAAGCGAATCAGCTTTTTACAAATTGTATATATTCGAAAGAATTAATATAGATTCATGTAATTGTGCGCAACAGTTTCAGACTGCTAATTCATTGGCCCCAAACATAGGAATGGTTCGTGCAACCTTGAAAAATCCTTGAATTTGAGGGGTTGCATTGAAAATTTCTTGAATTTGGAAAGAGTTGGATTTGAACTTAAAATCTTTGAAATTGTTGGAAAACACGTTGAAGATCGCCCCAAAATTCTTCAATTTACGTAAGGAAACATATAACGCTAAAACTGAATATATATATATATATATATATATATATATATATATATATATATATATATATATATATATATATATAAGTTTATAAATTTTGTTATTTATTTATTTTCCAAAAGTAATAAACAAATAAGTAAAATGGGTTAAAATTGGGTGTATCAAATGATACAGGAAACGGGTAGATACCAGATGGAGTAGCGTCCCTTTACTCTTGTGGCATGCTAATTATTAATTATTTTTTTCTTCTACATCAACATATGGAGAAAATGTAACTTCTGTAACAAAAAAATACTCCTTAAAAACTTTACCATTTCTTGGCGTTTCCTAGAGTAACTAGGATCTTGAATAATAGTACATCTTATGTGTTTTTTAACGAGTGAACGGGGACTTTTTCAGGAAGCATTCTTTGTTTTGTAATTGTTCAATCGCTCGCGTTAAAGTGAGGTAACATACAAATAAATCTGTTATAAAACTCCTGTGTGCCTGCAGACTAAACAATTTTCTGTTTGTATTTAAACACTAAAACACAATCCAATTAAAATAAATATTAAAATTTAAAAACAAATACGTGCGCCCGGCTTCTTTTGTATTACTTATGGAAAATACATTTAGAAAACAGATTGCACAGAGATCTTCATGTGTTGACCGTGTGTACTGAGCTACATTAACTGTCTTTCTACAAGTTACAACAAGAATTGCCCATACGAATATTTCATGACTGAGCCATGTTCATTCCTATTACTACAATAGGCAGAACTACAAATGCAAACTGTTTTCGCTTTCATAAAATGTTTTGACTTTTGCTGGCTATTTATGATCATATCGTGGTAACACTGACTTTAAATTTGACTTCAAACAAATTTTACAGAGTAAAAATATCTGAGTTAGGTGAAGAAGTTTTATGAAAGCGTGGACAGACTCGTACTGTACATGTCTTTGCGCTTTCTACTGGTTATTGTTTACATTGATCTTGCCTGTACCAATTATGCTATAACATTTACGTATATTTCCTGAAACAAAATATACAGAATAAATAGAGCCCAAATCTAGGGTTCATGATCCAGACATGTTCATCCTTGACTTGCAAATGCATATCTGGCGTTTTGAGGGAAAACAATTATTTGAAACCTGAACAGGAAACATGCAAGTTGAATTTAAATTTTGCAAAGAAAATTTCAAGTTTTTTTCCACACTTTAAAGAAATGTTTGGATCCTGATATTTGGATTATAGAAGAAATATTGATTTGAATCTTTAAAACAGCCTGATCGATATATATTAGTGTTTCTTAAACTTGATGATTTGTTTCTTCTTCTTCCTTTTTTTTTTTTCTTTTCTTTTTTTGTTGCTTTTGACGGCACTTTTAACACATTACAGACTTGATGGAAACGAGAATATTTTCTTAAGTGGCAATTTTTTTTCTGTCTGCACCATCATTTAGTGTCCGGATCTTGAGTCATTATTTACTAATTGAGTTTTAATTGCATTATCTCTGTCCATTGTATCTGGAACTTAAGAAAAAGCACATACCTATATATTATTGGAGAAAACCAAACATGTTAAAATTTTCACTTTAATATCTGGTTCTAATGCATTTCTTGTTAGGAAGTTATGTATCTTTATTTATACAGCTTTTCAACTCAGAAACAATGTGTTACTTCCGTTATCTGCCTAGACCGATAAATTACATCAAACAATGAATATTCTATATTGACAATTGTAATAAATTTAATGCAATACTATTTAACAAGATACTAGAATATTAATTCATCACTTTCTAGTTATCTGAGATTATTGCGATGATGGGCGTTTTACAGCTGAATTATGTTTTGTATTTGCTTGTATGTAAATTATATAAAATACTGATTCATAAGTTATAACTACCTGCTATAAATGTAGCTAAATTAATATTGTATGTAACTTCAAGTGCCAATTGTATTTTTTCAATAATAAAATTCGCATAACAAAATTATCTTTGTATGGTTTGGGGGTGTCTTTGAATGAATGTATATTTCTTTCTTGGTGATTTTTTTCTCACTCTCATTGAAATGGATATGAAAGACTCGAGCTGATGACACTGTAGAATTGAGGAGAGCAGAGAGTCAAATATATTCTTTTGTAAATGTTTTCTTAAATTATTTTTCATGTAAATTATTATACTAAGATGATTTGCTTGTAAAATCGTTCTTTATCAAATCGTTCACTGACAAAGAATTTGAAATTGAAGGAAAATTGTATATATCTCCTAGTTAACAAGCCTATCTGAACAAATAAAATTACAATTTTCTGGTTTCGATCGCTACTCATCAGCAAGGATTCAATATTATGTCAGGCGAAAGAAAACTAAATCGTTCATAATCGTCCCATTGAGGAAAACGAGGGGCTTGTTTCAAATGTATGGCTTAATCAATAACTTGGTTCCAATAATGTACGAAAGTTGATAGTTTTTACATGCCTAGCAAAGCAACAAGAGGGTCTGTGGTTTTCGGAATGACGCATGATGTACAGTAAAAATGTCGATCATCATGTGGACCAAGATAATGTTCCAATTTATTATGTATATATTTCTCAGTTATCTGGTCAACCAATTACCCAGATAAACTACATGTCTGCCAATGAGTCCGAATAAATGCTGTTTGACTGTAATACCCAAAAATTAAAATCTGGTACGAGAAATATACTTAAAATTTTGTATCAGAATCTTTAATTTCTTGAAATCGCTCAAGATTTACCAAATGAGAATGTAAATGACTCAGGTGTATTTAAAATGAAGTTGCATGTTTAAATATGTTTATACTGCAACTCTCATAATTCACCTTTTAACTATTTATGTAATTTCAAGTTTTTAAATTTATATACATGTATAACTCACATGTAGACTCTTTTGAACTAAGACCATCCAAGCTATCCTAGTTTTTAAAAGTTCTTTATTTGATCAAAACCATGTATACCTATTTGAGAGAGACAGAGAGAGACAGAGAGACAGAGAGAGACAGAGAGAGAGAGAGAGAGAGACAGAGAGAGAAAGAGAGAGAAAGAAAGAAAGAAAGAGAGATGTTTAGATAATTCTTCTTTCAAACTAGATTGTATACTCCACTCATTAAATTTTCGTAAGCAAGAACTAAGTTTATATTTTTAGTTGCTACGTCTTTTTCAAATTAATACTAGAATAGTTTACTTGTCCTTATTGTTTCTTTCTTTTTTCTTTCTTCCTTCCTATGTTTCTTAAAACATTTAAATCGTCAAAAATATGTATACACTTTTGTCAGAATTAGATATGTATATATATAATATTGGTTTTAGATTTAATCTCTTGTCGTGTATTTAAAAGTTGACTATAACGGTATATTTTAAGTGACTTGTGTATTTAAAAGTTGACTATAAAGGTATGTTTTAAGTGACTTGTTGTGTATTTAAAAGTTTACTATAAAGGTATATTTTAAGTGACTTGAGATAGAAGTTCACTATATAGGTTTGTTTAAAGTGACTTGTCGCTTATTTAAAAGTTGACTGTAAAGGTATGTTTTAAGTGACTTGAGATAAAAGAAGTTTAAGGTGGTGTAACATCAATTAGAAGGTAATAATAAAATACAAACAATCTTGCTTGTGTTCATTTATTCAAGAAGCTAATTTTTAAATATACGAAAGGAATATTTATATTTTAAAATAGTTTATATTTTTGAATTAATTTCATGCAGAATTATTTATATTTTGTTGATTAACGAGAATTAGTGGAAATAGCTTTGACGAACCATCAAATAATATATACATTTATCACTTTACGACTATTAATTCGATTCAAGAATGGGAAACTGAACATGTCTAGAATATGATTACCGTGAACATTGATAGTTATGGGGAATATTTCCTCTTTCTTCCGTTCAATGAAAATCGAGAGAGAGAGAGAGAGAGAGAGAGAGGGGGGGGGAGAAAGAGCTAGAGAGAGGAAGATAGCGAGTTCTTGCATTCATTTCAGAGGTTTGAATAGGACTACGCAGAAGTAAGACTCTAACAATGAGTTTTGGAAACAGTAATGTTATTTCATCATTATCTGTTGGCGGAGCCGTGCTAGACCGGAATCATCTAGAATTACGGCCAGAAAACCATAAAGACAATTTTTTTGATTGACGCTTCAATTATTGGAAGCAAATTAATTGACACGCAATAAGAGCTCCAGCGTCAAAGAAATATATTGTTGTTATGCACGAGTTAAGCGTACAAAGCGGAAGGTTATATGATTCCAAAAACTTTGATTGTTAAGTAATTATTTTCTGGATCTTTACACTTTCATAGTTATTAGAGTAAAATGTTGGTAAATGTGCTGAATTTTTGTTGTTGTTCTTCTTCTAAGTACAGCAGAAAGCTTTCGCGATACGACATAAAATGTTATCTTTGGAATCAGTACAAATTTAATAAGCTTGATAGATACGCATGCATAGACACATAAATGTATATGTGTACTCCAAAAATTCACGATTAATTTAATTATTTATATTTTCGTTGGGTGCGTATAACTTTTGAATGCAGGAAAAAGAGCTGTCTGGAGTTTGTGCTCTAGAAAAGTTTTCTCTGAACAAAATTTGAGATTGTTTGAAATTTTAAGCCTTTGAACTTCTGTCACTTTTATTTTTTTAATTGTGAAATGATGGGAAAAATGTGATCGTCTCCATCCTAATCTATCCTCATTTGACATTTACACTCAAATAACATCATTAATCTATATTGGCTGGTATCGAAGAATATATCTGTCAATTTTGCAATACAGTTCATTTGTACTTTGTAAAAACAAAACAGTTTGCAAGTGCGAGAAATTATACAATTTACAAGTGTGTGAAAAATAATACAATTTGCAAATATGAAGAATAATACTGTTGCGAGTGTGTGAAAAATAATAAAGTTTGCAAGTGTGAAAAATAAAACAGTTTGCAAGTGTGTGAAAAATAATACAATCTGCAGTGTGTGTATTAATAATACAATCTACAAGTGTGTGTAATAATAATACAATCTGCAAGTGTGTGTAATAATAATTCAATACGCAAGTGTGTGTAATAACAATACAATCTGCAAGTGTGTGTAATAACAATACAATCTGCAAATGTGTGTAATAATAATACAATCTGCAAGTGTGGAAAATATAATATAAACTGCATGTGTGCAAAATATAATACAAACTGCATGTGTGGGAAATATAATACAATTTGGACTAATTCTGTATTTTGTCAGAAAACTATAAATGTTCTTCAGTGGTGACATATTGGAAAGGAAAAACAGTAAAACAAACCAAAGAATACTATTTGGTGCTGACTTTTCATTTCAAGAAATATATTAGAAGGCTACCTCGTTTATCTCTTGCTTTGACAAAATCTGTTCAATATATTTTGGAAATATTAGAATTGACATCAAGTCTTGTTGTTAATTTCTTGAAAAATTCTCGTAGGATATTTATCGAAGATATTAAAAAAGGACTGCTTTTGGTCGTGTATAATGTACGCCCAACCTTGATTAGTATGGATCCTGACCTGCCATTGCCTACTGCATTGGTAAATCTTGGTCTACGCTGCTTGCTTAATATAATTAGTTGAAAGAACGGCGTACCTCCTGAAGTCCCAGCGTGTCAAGCGACATCAAAACTTCAGATCCAGGCCCAGGCTTCACTACCCACAATTGATCATTTAATTTAGCTTTACATTATCTTGCTTATGTCACTTCAGACAATATCAACATTTCTGTTACAGGTAGATAGAGTAAAAAGGCTGCAAAATGACAATATCAACATTTCTGTTACAGGTAGATAGAGTAAAAAGGATGCAAAATGATAATATCAACATTTCTGTTACAGGTAGATAGAGTAAAAAGGATGCAAAATGATAATATCAACATTTCTGTTACAGGTAGATAGAATAAAAAGGATGCAAAATGATAATATTAACATTTCTGTTACAGGTAGATAGAGTAAAAAGGATGCAAAATGATAATATCAACATTTCTTTGAAAGGTAGATAGAGTAAAAAGGATGCAAACTGACAATATCAACATTTCTGTTACAGGTAGATAGAGTAAAAAGGATGCAAAATGATAATATCAACATTTCTGGTACAGGTAGATAGAGTAAAAAGGATGGAAAATGATAATATCAACATTTCTTTTAAAGGTAGATAGAGTGAAAGGGATGCAAACTGACAATATCAACATTTCTGTTACAGGGAGATAGAGTAAAAAGGATGCAAAATAACTTTTTAGTTTTAACATTTAATGCATGGAAACCTTTTTATTCTTGAAAAAAAGTGTTGAGGAATTCCTCTGATTTGAGGAAATCATCAAAAATACATCCGAAATAAGGCAAGACTTCTTTAAGGAAACTCCCTGCGGTCTCGGGATGTTGAATAGGACCGATGCTCCCTCCAGCATGTCGTAACAGACGAGTAATGGAGACAGGAGCTGCGGTGGCGCAGTGGTTAGAATGCTAGACTCTCAACCGAAATGGTGCGGGTCGAATCAGGGCCTTCGCAAGGGTATTTGGCGCCCTAGGCGAACCTTCAGCCTTGCGCCACCCTCCCCCACAATTAACTTTCGCCGCGAACGCGAACTCACACACACACGCACATTTATTCTTTCCCTCTGTTTTTCTCTTCTATTTTTAGACGCTTATTATCTTCTATTTTACACTATTTCTCTTTTTTTTTTATTCATTCATTTTTTTTTTTTTGCCACCCCCCAAATCTTGCCGCCCTAGGCAACCGCTTAGTTTGCCTAATGGTTAAACCGGGCCTGGGTCGAATCCCACCATCCGATCAGCGCAGGCCGGCTACTGTACTATGTCCTTGGGCAAGGCACTTTACTCCAAATGCCTCGGCACTAAATAACCTACTTGTGTTGCTGTGCCGTAAAACTCCAATCCCAACCAAACCAAACTAAATCTTTGAGAAAAATTCATAAGACTGCATGATTATATTTTAATCTCTGCTGCCTACTGAATACTCTGTGAAAAAAAATCATTGTTACAACCAAGCAATCAGAAATATATTCCAAGACTCAATTTGAAGACGAAATTTTGAGATGTGAAGTGAAACTACGGTCAGGTCAACACTGATCTCAGTTGGACACGTGGCTACAATCAGTTGGGCGTGAGTTGTACACGAATAAATGCAGTAGATTTGTAGCTGCAATCAGGTTTAATACAGTAGATTTGTAGCTGCAATCAGGTTTAATACAGTAGATTTGTAGCTGCAATCAGGTTTAATACAGTTGGCCGTAAGGCAAGCACTCACGCACATATTAAAAGCTCATTAAAATTAAATATTAATTACCATTGATTTATGTACACTTACCACAGAGTGTATAAAGGTTCGTGTGGGAATTAAGAACATCTGAGCTTTGATGTATGTTTAACGTTACTTTTCTGTAATCTACTTTGATTTTGATTGCAGAATGGTGGTTTAATTCTTGATTAAGTCGGTATGCCTTATGGTGAATGTATAAAACGTTCCTAGCAGGATTTATAACATGTACTGCAGAAATGTCTATCCTCTTTGAATAAAATGAACTGATAACACCTTGCATTCGTCTATGATGAAATTATGATTATTGGTAAAGAAGCACGAATAAAGACATCCATAAATGAATAATGAGGTTTAATTGTAATATAGCAACTATAAGCTGCATATATCTGGTTATGTTACTCACTATACTTTCTATTCTTAGGGTCCTCTTTGGTTTAATCATGTGGGATAATTTGAGAGGCAAGAAGGAATTTTACAAATCTCCTCTACAAGACAAAACTAAATCAGTCTACTGTTCTCATTTTGTAAGCAGACTTCAAATTAAACCTAAAATGACAACCTCTTATCTATTATCATAATCATTGTCATCGTTATTGTCTTTGCTATTCATTTTTCTTCTTCTTCTTCTTCTTCTCCTTCTTTGTTATTATTATTATTATTATTATTATTATTATTATTATTATTATTATTAAAATTTAATTATTCCCGGGTTTGGTCAAAACCTTACGTATTCAGTGTGTTAATTATGAAAAAATGACGGCAACTTAGGGTATAAAAATGACGCCATTCGGATTCCCTTGTGCAACGCTAAACCTGTTTATTTTATAAGCTTTTGGTATTACGAACGCTTTTTTAAATTTTATTGTTTCACGGAAACAAAATTAAAAATCAATTTGCAGTACTTAAAGCTTCTACTCGGAAAATGCAATTACTTTCGTATGAACACGTATATTAGTGACGAAAGTCATAGATGCCTCATAACATAATAACTTTAAATGGTATATTTTTAGGATGTCACGCAAATGAGATTACGTCATAATTAACTTCAACTTCACACCTTTTTTCATGTAACGTCCATTGCACAACAAGCTTTCGCAATATATGCTACGCGCTCTCGACGGCTTAGCTGTCTCTCCATTACTAACCAGCGAATGGAACCACGTGTATATATTTTAAAGCGATGAATGAAAAATTACACATATAAAACAGTTTCCTATTCTAGTGCGGATGAAATACTAGGATCTTCCTAACAAAAATAGAATTATTCTTCTGTACAAAATATAGATTTATAAAAGATAAGGGTGAGAAAAAATTAAGCATCAGCTCCTAAACCAATACATTAAGCGTGTTGCAATTTTGCTCTTTCTTTTGTTCGCAACAACATGACTGTAAATTCCAAAGCATCTTCAAATACAATACATTATAAAGTGGGCAACAACGTTTAAATCGTCCCCATGTACAGCCTTCTCTTTTGTATTTTTGGCATTGATCAAACGATAACATATGTTCTTCCATACTTTATAAAACAAAAAATATTCAGATATTTTAAGATTCCAATAATGTGTAGAATTCTGAATCTGCCAGCGGAGTGCAAAGATTTTGAGAAGCTTCTTCTCGTTTTTAAACATCTCAATGCAAGTACCGTATATACTTTGCGTACAAGGCAGATACAACTGCAAACAACATGGCCCCTGAGTTGCCGTCCTATAATGTGCAGGCAGATCAGGTTTTTTGTCGCTTGTCCTACAGATTAGTCCTAACAAACTGCATAGAACCAGATCTGCTGGCGCATTATACAACGGCAGATCTATGTCTGTTCAATTTGCAGTTGGACTCGTCTTATGAGCGAATATATACGGTGACATAATAGGCTGGCATACTGTTCTCGGGAGGTAGAGTGGTATGACATATTCGAGTCCAAAAAAGTTTATAAAATACATTTCCATACTATAATAATTTTTTTTATATCAAAAGTAAATCATTCTCATCCATTCGTTGTATATAATGTTATCATTCCATTCTGTTTTCTTATGCGAAGATATCCGTTCAATATTGTTTCTCATCCATTCTTACACGCTGAACATGGGGTGTATTTACATTTTTCAAATGTCTTTTAAGTATATATTTCTTTAAAGATGTTGGAAAAAAGACATAATTCACTATCTTGCAAACTTTTGTTTTTCAATTTGTAACAACAGTTTAGCTAAAAAACAAAACTTAAAAACTAACGGACAACATATTTTATTCTATGCTTTTCAAAACAGTAATACATTTTGATTAAATAAGTCAACTTTAGGTGCTCATCATTTGCTTGATTTCGCATAAAATGTGATTGATTTGCGTATAGCATATAAGATTATTTTGTTCTTAAACTAATGCAATGAAGGCAAGGTCTTGCTGTTTAAAATCCATGCAAGAACAGTGAGAGCACTTTCAAAATATCGACTAAGATGAGAAAAATGTTCACTTACTTTTCCAGTTCTTGCTTGTTCAGTTCTTTCTTGACTTTCAATTGAACAAAAAATCCAATGTTCTTTTCTCTGAAATTGTTGTGGATGATGGCTCTTTTAAACTCTTCAACCACGTGACTGCTTGGCTTGGCCGCTCAACTTCAAGTAGCCGCATGCCATAATACTCCCACTCGTTTTGTATCGAATCATCATATTTTAATGAGAGGACGCAAAAGAGGCTACGTCAGCTGGGACCGGCCTCCTTTCTCTAGGGAGCTCCGCGGGATTCAGAAATTGGAAAACAATTAGACGCCGACTTTTGTCTGACAAACAATCAGATCACATTGTCAGTGGGATTCTGCAATTTTCGATTCTAACATAGGCCGAACACGCGAGTTGTCGATGGGGAATAACTGAGACCAATAGTTTCTCATGCTAAGTCCGTTTAAATTGTCCTCTGCATTGATTGTCGTTCGCGATGTAGTCACAGATGCAGAAGGCGTCCTTTTTACTCGAGAGTTTGCTTCTAAATATCTGCAATTATAAAATTATATGTGATTGTTGAAAAATAACATACGGTAGGTACTGTAAATAACCTTCTCTTACCAACTGGTTTATTTGTGGTCTGGTAAACATGTCAAATATAACAAAGAGTCATTGTCCCTAACATGACCAAATATATGTTTTCTTCTTCAATCCAAAGTGTTTTCTATGCTGGTAATTAGTTTTAACACATTGCCTGAGAAACAGATATCTTTGTGCAGTAAGTTAAGATACAGAACAATTACTTGATACTGAGCGAGGTGAACTCACGGGATTGCTTCTCCTTTTTAGTTATAATTTAGTCCCTGGAACATTCTATGATAAACTATTGTGTCTGTCTATGAATAATCGACCATCACATATTTTAGAAGTTTACAATATGCATAAAACGTAGCCTTCAAACACATTAGTGTTCCAATGGAATAAACAACTATTATATATAATAAAAATATTATTTGTTAACAAAATATGGAAATATTTAAAAGTATATCAAGTTTTTTTTCCTATTGGTCTTCATTTGCCTCTGATAATGTACTCCATTTTTTAATAGAAAAATGCGTTTACTTGCTATTGTTAATGCAATACATACTCAAACGCCATGAATTTGAATCACAAAAGCATTTGACTTAGAATGACATCATAAAGATCATTATAATAGTGCAATAGAGCAGAACAGTATAATACAGTTTTATATGGATCTCCGGAAATGGCATGACATTTCAAGCACATAGAAATACACATATTACAACAGTTTTATTATATGAAGATTATTGTGGTCCGTTTCATATGTATCAAAAAGACATTGTACGATAATATGTCAAAGGCAATAAAAAAAGTCATCGAAAAAGAGCATGGCAATAGCTTGTGAAAAATTCATAATTATATGGTATGTTGATATTGCTACAATGGCATTTTTCATCAAAAGAAAGTTATATTTTTCCGAACTGAATCATCACAAGGTTTAAAAATTATATAATTCTTTTTTCGTCAGTGTTGCGTGCTTAAATCTCATTACAAGTTGTAAAGACTTGCCATGAAAGATGAGGGATTCGTAAGAAGAAAAAAATTGCAATTCGAGGAGGGAAATTAGGGATTTTCAGTAAAATCGGGCCAAAGGTAATAACTGAGATAGAATTACGCGGAGATTTTTTTCGCAGTTTTTTCTTTCTTTAACATTTTTGCCATTGTATATAAAATAAAGAAAGGAGTAGTAATAATTCTGAAACAAACACCAATACCTTCACGATCAAATATACTTGCCAAAACACTCAGACAAACACCAGTACATTCACAATCAAATACACTTGCCAAAACACTCAGACAAACACCAGCACATTCACAATCAAATACACTTGCCAAAACACTCAGATAAACACCAGTACATTCACAATCAAATACACTTGCCAAAACACTCAGACAAACACCAGTACATCCACAATCAAATACACTTGCCAAAATACTTAAACACCAGTACATTCACAATCAAATACACTTGCCAAAACACACAGAAAAACACCAGCACATTCACAAACAAACACACTTGCCAAAACACTCAGACAAACACCAGTACATTCACAGTTAAATACACTTGCCAAAACACTCAGACAAACATCAGTACATTCACAATCATATACACTTGCCAAAACACTCAGACAAACACCAGTACAATCACAATCAAATACACTTGCCAAAACACTCAGACAAACACCAGTACATTCACAGTCAAATACACTTGCCAAAACACTTAAACACCAGTACATTCACAATCAAATACACTTGCCAAAACACACAGATAAAGAGGAACAGAAAATAATAAATAATCAATTCGTACACCTTACTGAAAAGCTCTAGTTACACATGCATCACAAAAAGGAAGCAAAGAAGAAGATAGTGTGGTGTTATTTTTTTATGCAGTTTTGAAAAGAGATGAAATGATTTTAACTGCTGGACATTACATACATATTTTATATTGCATACACGTATACAGGTTTACATATTCAAACATATTCACAATTAAGTAAGTGTACAGTTCGTACCATTGACACATATTTCGTATTAGGGGAATTCATACTTACAATAAACACTGCGCTTTTCTAACCTAAAATATAAACAAGTAGCTCAGGCCATTAAAATTAAGAGATTTTTATCATTTATTATCAGTTTTTGAAGTGCTTTTCACGTTAGAATAAAAGTACACAAGTCTGCGCCAGTGTGATATTCTTTGCATTGCTTTGTTTGACTAAACAATTATAAAAATGTTACACACTAAACCTTGATATTCCTTAATTGTACTTCCTAAGTCATGATATTTCTTAACTTTACAGCCTAAACCTTGATATTCATTAATATTACATCCTAAGCCTTTATATCCCTTAATTTTACATCCTAAGTCTTGATAGTCCTTAATTTTACATCCTAAGTCTTGAAATTCCTTAATTTTACATCCTAAGTCTTGAAATTCCTTAATTTTACATCCTAAGTCTTGAAATTCCTTAATTTTACATCATAAGTCTTATATTCTAAAATTGTATGTCCTAAGTCTTGATATTCCTTAATTTTACATCCTAAGCCTTGAAATTCCTTAATCTTACATACTAAGTCTTGATATTCCTTAATTTTACATCCTAAGCCTTGAAATTCCTTAATTTTACATACTAAGTCTTGATATTCCTTAATTTTACATCCTAAGCCTTGAAATTCCTTAATTTTACATCCTTAGTCTTGATATTCCTTAATTTTACATCCTAAGTCTTGAAATTCCTTAATTTTACATCCTAAGTCTTGAAATTCCTTAATTTTACATCCTAAGTCTTGAAATTCCTTAATTTTACATCATAAGTCTTATATTCTAAAATTGTATGTCCTAAGTCTTGATATTCCTTAATTTTACATCCTAAGCCTTGAAATTCCTTAATTTTACATACTAAGTCTTGATATTCCTTAATTTTACATCCTAAGCCTTGAAATTCCTTAATTTTACATCATAAGTCTTATATTCTAAAATTGTATGTCCTAAGCCTTGAAATTCCTTAATTTTACATCCTAAGTCTTGAAATTCCTTAATTTTACATCCTAAGCCTTGAAATTTCTTAATTTTACATCCTAAGTCTTGAAATTCCTTAATTTTACATCCTAAGCCTTGAAATTCCTTAATTTTACATCCTAAGCCTTGAAATTCCTTAATTTTACATCATAAGTCTTATATTCTAAAATTGTATGTCCTAAGCCTTGAAATTCCTTAATTTTACATCCTAAATCTTGAAATTCCTTAATTTTACATCCTAAGTCTTGAAATTCCTTAATTTTACATCCTAAGCCTTGAAATTCCTTAATTTTACATCCTAAGTCTTGAAATTCCTTAATTTTACATCCTAAGTCTTGAAATTCCTTAATTTTACATCCTAAGTCTTGAAATTTCTTAATTTTACATCATAAGTCTTATATTCTAAAATTGTATGTCCTAAGTCTTGACATTCCTTAATTTTACATCCTAAGCCTTGATATTCCTTAATCTTACATACTAAGTTTTGATATTCATTAATTTAACATCATAAGTCTTATATTCTTGAACTTTATATCTTAAGCCTTGATATTCCTTAACTTTACATCCTAAGCCTTGATATTCCATAATTTTACGTCCTAAGTCTTGATATTCCTTAATTTTACATCTTAAATCTTGATATTCCTTAATTGTACACCCTAAGCGTTGATATTCCTAAATTTTACACCCTAGGCCTTGATATTCCTTAATTTTACATCATACGCCTTGATATTCCTTAATTTTACATTATACGCCTTGATATTCTTTAATTTTACATCATAAGCCTTGATATTCCTTACTTTTACATCACAAGCCTTGATATTCCTTAATTTTACATCATAAGCCTTGCTATTCTTTAATTTTACATCATTTTTGCTGTTCATTAAAATATAAATGAACATTTGAACTTGCAGCAACAAGGATGCTTTTGTGATTCTTTAATAACATATTTCATTTTACTTTCAATCATGTTTTTCATGCAAATTGAAGGCATTTTCCAGTTTGCTAAAACACATTATCAAATTATTTATACATCTCATTATATATATATATATATATATATATATATATATATATATATATATATATATATATATATATATATATATATACATTAGAGAAACTTTTAAGTCGTATTCTATTTCGAGGCTATAAGCAAGATTGTTTAAATGTATACTATTACCACCACAATCAAACTTTGTACGTATGGGAAAATAAAACTGAGATAAAATATTTATAAATATTCAGTTTATTATCTATATCATAAACGTGTACGCAATGTTAAAATCGTGCGCAGATTGATTACCGTTCAGATGAATTAAATTATTAAACAACCAGAAATAATTATCTGGACAAAATTTATATATAAAAAGGTGTTTGTAAAGAGTTTGATATAGTAGCCATTGATAGTGCTTTACAAAAAGCAAGGTTCGAAAATATTTAGTGGGGATTTCATGGCAATAGATCAGTATATCTATATGTATATATATATATATATATATATATATATATATATATATATATATATATATATATATATATATATATATATATATATATATATATATATTCATTTTGATATAAATCATTCTTTTTTAATAAATACTCAGTAAACAAATATTCCAAAATTACAAATAAAAACTAGGATTTGAATTGTAGCAATGTATACAACTTTTCAACACTTCGATACTCAACACATATATTTGGCATTGGATATTCAACACATATTTGGCATTGGATATTCAACACATATTTGGCATTGGATATTCAACACATATTTGGCATTGGATATTCAACACATATTTGGCATTGGATATTCAACACATATTTGGCATTGGATATTCAACACATATATTTGGCATTGGATATTCAACACATATATTTGGCATTGGATATTCAACACATATATTTGGCAAAGGTTTATTTCTCAAAAATCCTCATAGACAGAGAACAGCGCTAACAAATGGAATTCATCTTCACAGTACATACACACTGATTTAAAGGAATGTTCATATGTCTATCAGACTCTATCATAAACATGAGTATAGCATCTGATCTACGATAAAGACTGTCTGTATTTATCCTGTAATCCAATTTTAAGTTACAAATCAAAATCCAGTTGAGATGTAAAGTATCTATAATGGAAAGCATTAATAGATTCATTCGAGTCTTTTGATAGCTCTGTTATCATATTGGCTTTCATATGTTATTAGTAGTGAAGATAAAGGCGGTATTTGGCACACTTTTTTGCGACCTTAAAACCGCCTTGTCAGAGTGTCCGTTTAACCTGTAAACGGTTCCAGAGAACATTTTTTTCACCTCGAGGACCCAAAAATGACACAACGAAGACGGAATCGAGGTAAACAAACTCTTGAGTAAGATTAATATAGGATAAACATAATTACAGCATTAAAGATATCAGTACAATCTGATAATATTTTTTTGTTAAGTCTTATTCCAAATGTTAGATAAGATGCGTTATTGTGTAAATTATATAACATTATATCTTGCAACTTATGTCTGATCACAAAATGATTACTTTTAAGTTTATTTTTGTCAACAGTGTCGCTCGAATTCATAGAAGTATTTGATAGTAAAAATTTAGTGATAAAGTTTGCTTCGTTGGATTCATCATTTATACTTGGTATTAGTATTTGATTGCTGTTATCATTTTTTGACTTCCAGGAATAACAATATGGAAAAATGAGTCATTTTGATTTTTACATGTTTTTATTTTGATTATATTGTTAGGTTGTTTATCAAAATAGATTTTAATAAATGTATCACTGATGGTATTTACATCAAAGTAAAATTGAGAGTTAATATGAAGTATTACATTATGTATGATATAGCAATCTTCAATGCTACCGCAAACAAGAAAGTAATCCAAGATGGTGTATTTTTTATTGGATTGTTATAATTTTGCAATGTATTTCCCATATTATCACTGTATATATTTAATTGAATATTTTTTTTTTGTATTTTGATATTCGACCTGGAATAAGGTCACCTAACATATCATCTTTGATACGGAATTCCTGAATCAAGTCTAGCATATTGTATTTTTCACCTCGAAGATATGTTCGCAATTGTGTAAGAATCTTTGTGTATATTGACACAGCGTATTTGCATGATGACTTTTTGTTTTCAAGTTTTGGTTCCAAATGCTTAAATCCTGTATTGATACATATTCCAACACCTGATAATATCAATAGAAATGGATTTAATGTTCCACCTGCTGAAACAATTCCGCTAGTTGTTATAACAATTGGAAAATAATATACTAATTTTAGAAGTCTATTGTAGTACAAATATGCGTTTTTTGCACAGTATAACTTTTTATGGTAAGTATTGAAGTATGCTATTAGTTGTATTCGGTCATCTTCAGGTATCAGTTTAGAAATATGATTAAAATCAAGGGCAACTTTTTTTTGTTTCATTATAAACATGTTTGCAACAGATTTAAATCTGTTTGCCACAGATTCAATGGATTATTTTTAATGTTGCGGCTGTATTAACAACAAACGCACGAAAGTCAACATAATGTTTGTCATTAAGTACTGCTTTGTATTTATCAAATAATTTGGATTTTGGATTTCGAATTTGTTCTTCTTGTTTGTCATCGTATTCTACTACTGACTTGTGGTCAAGTGTATTTGAAACTGTTGTAATATCGTTTATTTTGACGATAGTTTTCTCATGCGAATCAATAAACTCGATTGCGCCTTTGATAAGGTCTATATTAATGTTGCTAGGAATAAAATACTGATACAGTATTACATATGCTGTTACAAATCTTTCTTTTGTATTTTTACTTGATAGATCATCAGATTGCTGATCATTATATAATATTGCTTTAACCTGTGCTAAATGAATATTGATAACCAACTCGTTAGATATATTGAATAAATTTTCATTAAGCTTAGGGTTGCTTATTTTAGATTTTATTTCTGTTAACTTGTTGTAATCAAACGCTGCTGGAGGATTATCTTTGTTATAATCAAAAAGTTGTTTTATAACATCAGAGAAAGTATCAACTTTGTGTGGACGTTTAAGTTCAGCTGACGTTAGGTCATCTTTTACTTTATCATAGTTTTCGATTATATAGTTTGCAGCTGAGTTATAAAAATGTTCATAAGATTTACTTGTTTTTCTAAAGAAGTCATCAGAGCCGTAATTATCAAGTGTATTTAGTGTCAATAGCGCCAAAGTAAATTTATTTAGATTGTAGTACCTTTCATCAATTTTATATGTTGTTTTTGCTGCAGCAGCTGCAATTAAGTCCTTAAACTGCTTTTATTTTTTTCGTCATTGATAAAGCTTCTGTACTTGTTAAATAAAGGTTAATTCTTATTTTTTATTTGAGCATCCATTTCTTCTGTAAATATTGTTCTGTAACGAAACTCAAATTTGTCTGCAACATTTATTATTTTGTTTACATCAACATGTTTTTCGTTGTAGTTATAAATACAATTGCTGATTTTATAAGTTCAAGCGGTATTATGTCCAGAATTATATACTGGTATAAAATTGTGTATACTGCTGCAAAATCATCTAATTTATTATCATCTGATAAAAGCTCGTTTATTTTTAGTTGTATTCGTATTTTATGACGTAATTCTGTGTTTAGAGGTTCTTTTAAAAAATTATCAAGTATTTTGTTGTCTTCACCACTGTTATTATTTCAGCGTATGGTAATTTATATGCATATGTTTTCCACTGGATATTTTCTGATATTTTATCAAGTACATCCAATTCAGCGTAAAATGCGATTTTATCAGCTTCTGGTAAGGTTTTTAATCGCTGCTCAATCAATCTAATAGCATCAACCACAGATTCAATTTCATCTTTGTTGTATTTGTTTTTAAAGCCTTTTGTTCTTGATGAAACCAAAATCAGATAGCTAGTAGCAAGCATATGATCATCATCAGGTTCATTATGGACAGCAAGTATGGTTTCAGTGTCATTGTAATCTAGTCCAATTTATTTGAAAAATCTTCGTTTGGTAAAACTGTTGTGTACTTTTTCGTTTTTACCAAGAGAAAATCTTTTCTTTGTGGCAATGTTTTCAAGGCAATCTGAGTTGTTTTTATGCTCATCACCTTTTCCTTTGACGGCAAATCTTCGTTTTTTTTATTAATTTTGTTCTTAGGATTGTGTTAATATTGTCTCTTGACAACTCTAAAATCATATCATGCAGCAGATCTTTGATCTGGTTTTCAAGGTTAGCTATTTCTTGTTGTGTACAAAACTTTACAAATATGTCGTATTGATTTAACATGTCTTTTACATGATCTTTTCTCATTGCGATGACAGATTTTAAGTTTAAAACATTATCTGTTTGAACATAAAACTGGTTGTTTAGCACGTTGTCCAATTCTCGAATTGCATCTTGTTGTTGTTTTGGTAGTGTACTAAATTCAGGTTTGTTAATTACAGAGCGGTCAAATGCTAAAATCTTTTCGTAAAATTCGCGACAAACATCAACAATATCGCTCATTATTATTTTATTTTTACACAATATCGCCTACTGTGTATATTTGAAACAACGTTAACCCTGGATTTGTTGGTTCAGCATTAACAACATACAACCTAAACAACCAATATTTGTTAACAGTGTTTGCTCTAGGGGTTAAAAACGATTGCACAGTATTTGATACGTAATAAGGTGCTGCTGTATACAAAGTAGTCCAGTTGACATCATCTGTGGAACCTTCAAGTCGCCAATTATAGATTCGTTCTGCACCAGTTGCTCTGCCACGAAGTTGAAGCTTCCACACTGCCACACTTGCAGGACATTCGATCTTAATCCAAAAGTTTGATGAAACACCATTTGTAGCCCATTCGTTTGTATTAACTGACGACTGCAGATGATAAGCAAATGCATTAAAAGGATTGGATCCAGAGTATGATGATGATGCTGTAACAATAAATCCAGCACGATTACCAGTATTTCCTAACAGCGGTGGAATATAACCGACATTGTTTTTGATTCGAAACGATCCAGTAAACTTACCGTCAGCATATGCTTTATTTGTTCGGTCATCTGTTGTGGTTGGTGCTGTTGATGCTTTTACTTTACAGTTTATCATTGTGAGATCACCTGTCATTGTGTCACCAATTTTTTTTACTGCTGCGTTACTCAAATTTACCAATGACGAATACGGAACCGCATCTCCTGGATTAACTGGCAGTGTTAAGTTTATCAACGACTTATTGTTCATGTCTAGTGTTCCTGTCATTGTTCCTCCTGTCATTGAAAGTGAATTTGTTATTGAAGGATACGGGACAGCATCTCCTGGATTTACTGGCGTTGGAATATTTGTTATTTTATAGTTGTTTAGATTTATGTTTCCTGTCATTGTTCCACCTGGTTTTAGTAGCGCTTGGTCATTTAAGTATTTAACACTAACAGCGTAATCATTTGCAGGAAGTGGATCCATATTAAGGCCGTTTAAAACAAATCCACCCATATTCAACGATCCAAGCATTGTGCTTCCGAGTCGCGGTACGTACTCTGTCATTTTTGTATTAAGTTGTGTGTAACTCACAGCGTCAGTTGTATTTGGAGGATACGTTGTCGGAAGTCCGGTCACATTAGCATTATTAAACATTATTAGTGTTTCTGTCATTGTGTCGCCTGTTTTTAACACATGAGCGTTATTTGATACTGTCAACTGATTAAGACTAACAGCTTGCGTTGGATCAATATCTGCTAAAGGAAATGCTGTTACAAGTCCAGTTATCTTATAGCCTGCCATATCTAGCACTCCTGTCATTATGTCGCCGGATTTGTTAACCTTTGCAAAATCAATTGTTGAAATTTGTCCAAGACTTGCTGCTTGAGTACTATCAGCATTATTTGGAGGGTATGCTGTCTCAAGTCCTAGTATACGATGATTTGACATGTCTAAGTTTCCCGACATTGTGTCGCCGGATTTGTTAACTTTTTGTGAATTAAGTGTTGTAACTTGAGCCAAACTTATCGCCTGCGTATTATCAGAATTAATAGGAGGATATGTCGTTTCCAAATTAAGTATTCGCTGGTTGTTCATATTGAGATTTCCTGTCATTGTGTCACCGGAATTTTTTAAATAACCAGCTAAATCTACTGATTCAATTTTAACCGCTGCAGAGACTCCGATTGACGTACCAAATTTTGTGTCATGGGACATTATTGATGTCAAGCACACTAAAATTATGTTGCACTATTATAAAGATGCCAATAATAAATTTTGACTCCAAAAATGTCATAAAAAAACCAACATAACTGCGATCTACCAAACTGTCATTATTTGATTGTTGGGCGAACTGGATCTGGTAAAACTAATCTTTTACTTGATTTGCTGCTCAATAACAAGCTTAGCTATGACCGTGTGTACATCTATACTGTAAATCCACAACAGGACAAGTATAACACATTAAGCCAGTACAATGAACCACTTAAAAAGGCTCTTGGAACAAACATGATATATTCATTATTAAAGATCCTGAAGATGTTATTCCGGTTACTGAAATCGACTCTGATGAAAACAAAATTATTGTATTTGATGATATTCGGCTTGAGCACAATGAAATTGAAAATATTAAGTCTTATTTTTCGTTGTCTAAAAATAAGTGATGTAATTCAATCTTTTTAGCTCAAGACTTTTTTAACGTAAATAAGTTTATCAGGCGTAACACTGGTTGTTTTATACTTTTTGCAGGCTTAGACAACACTGACATTGAAAAAATTGCTTATGACTTTTGTGGTACAATTACCAAGGAAGAATTTATAAAACGATACCATAAAGCAACCAGCAACCAGTGCTGGTAGGCATAAGTTCTTTATATTTGATCCAATGACAACAGATCCAGATAAGATGTTTCGCTCGGATTTAATTTAGTGTTATCATTAGTATAGTTATGTCTACTGATAAAAACGTGCTTGCAAAGTTAACTGAAGCAAAACAACGCAACAAAAAGATATTTGAAGAGGCGCGACTTGGTAAACAGCAAACAGAAGATGATTTAGAAAGATTATTTAAACCTGTTACAAGTGCTGTTGTAAAAGCACAGGATGATGCCGAGAAGACATTATCAGCTGAAACTGATTCAATACAAAATCAAATAAATAGATTAGCACTTGCATCAAGAGGAAGTTCAGATTTAACAAGGTCTATGATAAGAGAATTAGGAGATAGTCATAAAAGAGATTTAGGTGTATTGTTTTCTAAAGTTCAAGAAGAAGGTTTAACACCAATAAAAGAAAAACAAGATGAGCTTTTTAATCTTCAGGAAAAAGTAGAGGCATCAAAAGTGGTTCGTGCTTTAGCTAAACTTGAAGAAGCAAAATTAGCTGCAAAAGACCAGACGGTAAAAGATAAGCTGCAAGCACAAATTGATGATTTAAATAGAATAGTTATTTCAAACCAAGAAAAAGAAGAAAGGATTAAAATAGCTAACCAGGCTAAACTAGAAAAGACATATACAAAGTTAAAAACTTACATTGAGGGTACTATAAGAAAATTTTAAAAAATAACATTCAAGTTAAGATTAGTAATGTTAAAATGAATCCTGATGTTGTTGACAATGACGTTGTTGGCACATATATAAGTGAACTGGATACTATCTAAATTACCTACAACTGGTAATATTACTCGTATGACACATGATCAGCTAGCAAATTTAGCTATGTTTATCAGAAGTTATAACCAAAATGCAGCTAAAAACCGAAGTAAATATTCTGAAATTTTAGAAGATGTTAAACTAACAAAATAGTATTTACCGATTATTACATTAGCACACAAGCAAGCATATGTTTCATATTATGAAAATGCAAAAATAAAACCTGTGGAACAAACTGGATCTGGTATAAAAGTATTTTCATCTCCGGCTGATGTTTTTGACCGACTTATTCTAATTATTTCATCAAAACAAGCTGGAAACACTGGCGCTGAAATTGACAACGAAATTGCAGAAATTTTGGATTACTTTCGGTCAAATGGTCTATTAAACACAGATGAATATCAAATTCTCAACAGAGATCTAATTTTGTAGAAATCATTAGTATACCAATGGAAGCAACATTTTTTCTTGATTCATCTCAGACAAAAAACAACAGCGCAAATTTTACCGTGTACTACAATCCACCAGTTGTACTTGATCCAAACAGTAAATACCGAATTGGGCTTATTTCAGCTACACTATGGAACAGTTTTTTTAACATCAAAGCTGGCATCAACAACAACTTCACGTACAGGATAAACAATGCATCTCCATGGATAACTATAACAATTTCACCTGGCGCATACAACATAACTAACATTAACACGTATCTAGTAGCAACAACTGGATCAACAGATTTTACACTTGAACCGAATTATAATACCTTGCGTGCTAAAATTACTCTTAAAAATGGTTTTGCTGTTGACTTTGGAGCACCATTTAGTCTTGCGTCGTTGCTAGGCTTTGAACAAAAACAATACAGCAGTGGTATTGCTAGCAGCACCGTTGAGGGAGAAAAACCTGTTAACATTACTGATATCAATGCTGTGCCAATTGATTGCTAATAGATCATATTCTGCTGGTGGAACTCGTAGTCAATCGATTTATAGTTTTTCTCCAGATGTGCCACATGGATCATTAATTCAGGTTAACCCAAGACAAATTATTTATTATCCGCTTAACGTAGAACAACAGATATCATCGATCACAATGAAGCTAAAAGATCAAACTGGACGACAACTTGACCTTAACAATGAACTGGTGACATATTATTTACACCTAAGGGAAAATGACTAATGTCAATTTTGTAAACAAAAATAAATAAATGTACAGCAAAAGAAAAATTTATCAAGAGCATGTAATTGGAGGAAGCTTATTTGGAAACATTTTTTCAAAGATAGTGCAGCATGGACCTGAATTTGCTACAAAATTAACACCTGTTGCTATTGATGCGACAAAAGCATTTGCAACTGGAGCTTATTGTGCTGCTGGTAATGCTGCTGGGCAACGAATTGCTAATTTAATAAATCCAGCAATTGATCAACAATTAATCAGAGAAATTGCACCATCTCCAGAAGCAGCAAAAGCAATGATTAAAACAACAAACAAATTATTGTCTCGCGATAGTGAGCAAATTATTAAACAACTAAGTGACAAGATTCGTACTCAATTGACCACAAAACAACTAGATGTTGTTCCTTTTTAAATCAATTTTGTCTAACAAAAATTAATAATGACATCAACAAAAGTTTATTTTAACATTGATGAACCGTACACAATAGATGCAACGTCAACAGAATTTGAGTACATTGAATACATCGAAGGTGACAACGACATGAATAAATCCGGTGAAAGAAAAAATAGCACACGTGATGAAGATATTTATTTGCTACCTCATAAAGCATACATTGAAGTGCGAGGAAGATTAATGACAGCAGCTGATGCTACAATGGCACATGCTGCAGGTGTTGAATCTACACTGCAAAACAATGGATTTGGTTGTTTAAAAGTGCACGATATCAACTCAATAATCAAACTATTGAGGATATTCAAGATCACTTACCAATTGCAAGCACTATTATAAATATTGTGTCATTTAGTGACGATTACTCAAGATCAACTGCAACAAATATGTTTTGGTTTAAGTACACTGGTGCAGGATCAGCTGTAAAAGAATTTAAAGCAGGTGTTAACTTCTACGTCGATCCAGCTGATGCTAATGCTGCTGTTGCTGCACTTTCAGGTGATGGAGCCATTAAAGCTGCAATCAGTAACTCAAGAAATGCAGCTTACAATGAAGGATACGTTAAACGACTAGCGTTTGCTGATAATGGAGCAAATGTTATAATGTTTCTTCCACTAAGTTCAATATTTGGATTCTGCCGTGACGTAAACAAAGTTTTTAGAAGTATCAGGCATACAGTTATTTTTAACAGAAATAATAACAATAATACTGTTTTTAAAGCAGCTGGTGTTGCTGATGGACAATTTGTGATCAACCATTTGTCTATGTGGATGCCAAAAGTAATTCCATCGTTAGCAAAACAAATGGAACTTGAAAATTTATTGTCAACGTTTACAAGAAAAATTCATTTTGAGCAAACTAAGATGTACTCACAGCCAATACATAACACAACAAATTACACCTGGAGAATAACAACAGCGCCATCAGAGCAGCTACCACGACATATATTTGTGGTATTTCAAACCGCGACAAGGTTTGATGGTGATCAGGAAACAAATAAACGTGTATTTAATAATTTACGAGTATCAAGAATTTATGTTAGAATAAACTCAAGACAATATTCAGAAAAGGAGTTTACTTGTAATTTTGATGCAGCAACAAGAAATGTTTCACGTGTGTACATGTCATTGATTGACGCAATGCAAAAATATCAGGACACTGATACTGGAAGTCAAATCTCAATTGAATAATTCAGAACATTGTATCCAATATTTCACTTTGATGTTAGTAAGCATAGTGAAAGACTATCCGGGTCAATGGCTGACATTGAAGTTACTTGGAATCTAGATGTAGTACCAGGTGAAGCTTATCAAGCATTTGCTTTGATTACATCTGACAGGTATATTACACTTGATGTATTGAATGGAAAGATGACAGTGCAAGTCTAAATCCACCAACGGTAGATTCACTACAGGCACGTTTTGTCTGCTAATTCAAAATAAAATGCAAAAGAATTTAACGAGATCTAAACCAAAAACAATATTGCAACTAATGGCACAAATGAAAAATATTGTGAAAAAACTAAAACCACTGATCGGCGAGCTTGAAAATTTATTGATGCAAAAACAAGGTGGTTTTCTTGGACCAGCAGCAGCAACCTTTATTAAGACAATGGGACCTAAGTTACTACCATTACTTGGAACACTTGGAATAGCTGCTGCATCAGGTGCAGTATCAGGTGCAACAAACAAGGCGGTAAGTGGATCTGGTGTAATCAGATATGGATCAGGTATTAAAGGAGCAACACTTTTTGTCTAAAAACAATAAAATAATATGCCACCAAAGAAAAAATCAACTAAAAGTGTAAAGCCTCGAAAATCAACCACAGGTCGATCAACCCGATCCACTAAAAGTTGATTGACAAAAAAAAGTACGCCCGAAAGCACACAAGAAAAATCGCTAAAAAATTTTTAAAAATAATCTCGCAGATAAAGCCACTGTTTACAAAACTGGAAGCATTGCTGACAGAAGCCGAGAATTTGAAGCAAGGAGGATTTCCTGGAGCAATAGCACCAATACTGGCGGGATTATTTGGGGGTCCAATAATCTCCAAACTGTTTGGCAGCGGTCTAACACTACCAGGAACATACCCTGTTTTCCGCTAAGTAATTTTGATATCAATGATGCTTTTGATAATGTGCCTGGATTCAATGGAGTGTTTTCCAAAGACAGATTAAAAAAGATATCAACGACGACACATTGTGTTATAAACATACAAAACTTTGATGATGGATCGGGAACGCATTGGGTTGCATTGTACGACAACAATTATTTTGATAGTTATGGTCTTCCACCAAGCGATGATATCAAAAAGTATGTGCAATCGTTTCCAAAGTACAAAAATACTCCAATAAATTATGTTAGTAATCAAATTCAACAAACAGGGACATTTGCATGTGGATATTATTGCATCATGTTTATTAGGCAACACGGTTCTGGAAAATCAATGCTAGATTTTATTTCTCAGTTTTTACAATGATAACAAGGTGGTGAATTTTGTGTGAAAACAAATGTATACATGTCAGGTACAACAAAAACATACTGTCTAAAGTGTAAAACCAAAACTGGTAACATCGAAGAAACATCCCAGAAGACAAAAAACAATCGAATAATGATTAAAAGTATTTGTGCTATTTGCTCCAAAAACAAAATCAGATTTGTAAAACAACCTGTTATAGCTGATAATGAACCTATCATTGACAACTAGTTGTCATAATCCACAAGTGGATTGTTGTAAAAACTGCAAACAATTTCAATTTAAGATGCTTTGTATCGAAGGTAATAAGTTAGTTTGTTATTGTAACCAATGCGAACATCGTGAAGTGCTTGGTGGTGCAATTGATATCCACAATTTAATTGGAAAGCTGCCAAAACCAAAAGGAGGTTGGACACTACCAGGACATAAATACACTGGACCATGGAATCCACTTGATCAACAACTTGATGAAAATGATAATCCACTTCCAGGACAAGAACCGTATAATTCTGTTGATGCAATTGCAATGCGACATGATATTTGTTATCGTGATGTTGATAAGACTGGTGACACCAAGCATACGTGTGATAACAAAATGTTGGATGAACTACAAGATCTAAAACCATCAAACATGAGAAAGCGCATTGACAGAAAACTAATACAAGGAATCATTGAAACAAAGTATAAACTCTGAATCGGTGTAACCGATTCTCGCCTAAATCTACCATCAATCGATCTTGCAAATGAGCTTCATGCGCCATTAAAAAAAAGTTTGTCCGCAGGCGTGTTGTAGCAAATGCAGTAGATGATATTTGGTCTGTTGATCTGACTGATATGTCATCGCTGGCATCAGACAATGACAACACAAATTTTTTACTTAATGCTGTCGATGTTCAGAGCAGATTTGCATTTAGTGAACCAGTAAAAAATAAGATGGGTAGCACAATTATGGAAGCGTTTAATAAGATTATTGCTGATAGTGGACGACAACCAAACAAAATATGGACCGATCATGGATCTGAATTTTATAACAAGCAGTTTGAAGATTGGTTAAAAAAAAATAACATAAAGAAGTATACAACTGGTAATGAGGGTAAAAGCGTGATAGTCGAACGATTTAATCGTACATTAAAAGAAAAGATTTACAAAACAATGACAGCAAACAACACAAATCGATACATTGATCATTTACCAACAAGTATTGATGAATACAATAATACTAAGCATCGATCGATTAGAATGACCGCAAACAAAGCTGTTGCTAATCCAGTTCTTGCAAATGAAAATTTGTATCGCAGACATAAATTCAATGTTGGTGATCGAGTTAGAATTTCAGTAACAAAAAAACAATTTGAAAAAGGATACACACCAAACTGGACCGAAGAAGTATTTATTGTTAGTAAAATATTGATGACAATTCCTGTAACGTATAAGATTACTGATCTAAACAACGAGGAGATAATAAGTAGTTTTTACGAGCAAGAACTCCAGAAAACAAGTCAGGATGTATTTGTAATTGAAAAGGTTTTGGCGACCAAAGGTAATAAATCGCTTGTCAAATGGCGTGGATACAGCGATAAATTCAATAGTTGGATACCAACAAAATCAATAAATGGTTAAAGATGATTTAGACTAATATAATTTTATATTTTCTCATACTGTTGTAACACCTTTTTACATTTAACTGGCTTGCACATCTGGATAAGGATACATACAAAACATCGTGGATCTTGAAAATGCAATAAGATATTGTTTTGGAATCCAAGGATCTACCAGATGCATCAACGATAGATTACCAAACGATAGATCTCTTCAGACAAATGTTATTCTTGAAATCATTGACAGACCATTGTCTGATTTTGGTGATAAAAAAAATAATCTGTTGCTAACATCAGATGAAATGAAGTGGTATAAAACACATGGAGCAATTACTGAATAATGGGATTTTGTGACAATTATGAACTACTGTCATTTCTGTATTAAGATTGAAGAGCTAATTCGAATACTAAAAACAAACTAGATATACTCAAACTTAATTTGGCAGTTAAATCGTTTTGATGAAACTGAATGATAAACTCGATCAGCAGTAAATTTTACAGCTCTTGGATCAATATCAAAATGTCTTGCAGCAACCCTGATAGAACTAAACTGCTGTTGATGATTTAATCCATCGTTGATGTTGCTTGACATTACAGGTCTAGGAGGTTTATAACAACCATTTGCGTTTTTTCCTCGCAGACAATTTTCCTGCTGGGTAACCAAATCTAGGTTTTCAATTCTGTTGTCAGTTTTAATACCATTAATGTGATCAATAACTATTCCATCTGTGATAACACCGTGAAAAACCTCGTAAACAAACCTATGTGAATACACTGTTTTTCCGCGATTCATCATAGATGGATCAACAACATCAATTTTAAAGTAACCCATATTTGTTAAATTACCAAGAGGTGTTCGATGCCTAATAATCCCCTGAGCGTTAGCTTCATAATCTGCGTATACTGGGTGTGGATAAAACGACTCGCTGTTTGTTGAATTGTGCATTTTATATCTGAGCGTTGGAAAAATGTATTAAAATAATTATTTTTTCATTTAGAAATTAGTATAATACTAGTATGGAATCATTGCTTGTAACATCGCGAAATGCTATGTTTAAAATGCGTCAAACTGAATCAGCGTTTGCTGGTACGGAGAAATAATTTATTTTTGATAATCTGGATGTGATAAGACTATCTACGGATACATCTGCAAGAACTACTGGAAAATTTGGATTAATGTTTAGTGATTTTTATTGGATGATGCAACCAATAATAAGCAGCTAGTTAGCTAAGCATCGAGGCTTAAAAATTATAATTCAGTACAAGGTATTGTTTACAAAAGGGTTTATCATAGTACTTGCAAAGGAATCAGAAGTATATAAAACAACTAAAACTAAAATAATACTACCAGGAACTAACATTGAGGAAGTACTAGTGGATTTATTTGAAGAACTTAATCAGCAAATCGAAGACCATGAAGCAGCTGGATCTGGTTGGAAATTTGAAGGTATCAGTGAGGTTTTACTTCACACATCAAAATATAATCCATTACGTGGATCTGGATTTGTGGAACTACCAGGTCGTTTTAAAAATTCAAAGTGTGCTGTAAACATAAAAAATGATGATGATAAATGCTTTCAATGGGATGTACTTGCAGCAAAATTTCCAGCTGACAAAAATCCAAATAGAGTATCAAATTATGCAAAACATGTTAACAGACTAAATTTTAGTGAAATTGAATTTCCTGTATCTGTTCATATACGAAAATTCGAGAGACAAAATGATATTAGTATAAAAGTATTTGGTCTCGATTGGAACATAAAAAAGAAGATTATGATGTGTATCCGCACACTATTAGTAAGATAGCATCTCAAGATACAATTAACCTTTTGTTGTATAAGGGACATTACTGCTGGATTAAAA
Source organism: Margaritifera margaritifera (assembly GCA_029931535.1). Lineage (NCBI taxonomy): Eukaryota > Metazoa > Mollusca > Bivalvia > Unionida > Margaritiferidae > Margaritifera > Margaritifera margaritifera. The sequence continues at coordinate 243,512 of JAQPZY010001569.1, forward strand.
ACTTTAATGGGCTTCTTTATGGTCAAGATAATAAACACAAAGGAAGAATTGTTTGCTGCTTCCGTTGCGTAAAAAGATGTAGCTCAAAAAAAGTACTAGATCAACATTTGGAATACTGTGTAAACGTTCAAAAGATAACTATGCCGGATGATGATCATTCGAAATTAAGTTTTAAAAATCATAAAAATAGCGTAAAAATTCCATTCGTAATCTATGCTGATTTTGAGTCATTGCTGGAAGCTATAGAAGTTGCAATAAATAATACAAGCATTTCATCAACAACAAAAATACAAAACCATGTTCCATGCAGTGTTGCTTACAAAGTTGTTTGCTCGTATGACAAAAGACTATCAAAAAAAAAATAAAAGTATATCGTGATGTTAATCCTGGCGCGTGGTTACTAAGACAACTATTAATCGAGGCAGAAAGCATTTAAAAGCAACTAAAAAAAGAATCTAATGATGATCAGAAAAATATGTTTGTTCCAGTGGTTATTCATAACTTTCGAGGATATGATGCGCATATTATTGTTGAAGCTTTTGGTAATGAGGAATTTAGCATAAAAAGAATAAAATGCATTCCAAACAGTACTGAAAAATATATGTCAGTTACATTCAGAAACCTTAGATTCATTGATAGCTTTCAATTTATGGCGGCATCGTTGGATGAGCTTGTAAAAGGTTGCACCAGATTTGATAACTTAGAGGAACACTTTGGAGCAGATCAATCTAGCCTACTAAAACAAAAAGGAATTTATCCGTATGAATACATTGACAGCTTTTCAAAATTTGATGAAACATCGTTGCCTGATATCTCAAAATTTTATTCAAAGGTACGTATTGGTGGAATAAGCCAGGATGAATACAAACATGCGCAAAGAATATGGTTAAAATTTGGTTGTGAAAATATAGGCGATTACCATAATCTATACTTGATAATAGATGTGCTTCTTTTAGCTGATGTATTTGAGCAGTTTCGTGATGTCTGCATGCGTAATTATGAGTTAGATCCTGCGTGGCATTTTTCATCTCCAGGTCTTGCTTGGGATGCAGCACTAAAATTAAGTAATGTTACATTGGATCTGTTTACTGATTCAGATATGTTTTTGTTTATTGAAAAAAGTATTCGAGGTGGAATATCAGTAATAACAAAAAAGTATGCAAAAGCAAACAACAAATACCTACCAGATTATAATCCTGAGGAGCGATCTAGCTATATAATTTATCTCGATCCAAACAATCTTTATGAATGGGCAATGAGCCAAACATTACCAGTTGGAAATTATACATGGATAACAGCAGAACAATTTTGTAAGGAAACCAAAGGTAAATTATCTGATGATGTTGGATATTTTGTTGAAGTTGATATCGAATACCCATCTGAGTTACATAATCTACATAACGATTACCCATTTTGCTCTGAACAAATTGTAATTGATGATAATTGGTTGTCTCAGGATCAAGTGCAAATAAAAGAAAAATATAGTCTAGGTAAAAGCACTGTAGAAGAATTAGTTCCAAATCTTATTAACAAAAAACGATATGTTGGTCACTATCAAGCGTTAAAACAAGCAGTTGACCACGGACTAATACTAACCAAGATCTATCGTGTACTTAAGTTCAAGCAATCGTGTTGGCTTAAACGCTATATTGATTTTAACACACACAAAAGAACAGTTTCAAAAACAGATTTTGAGAAAAACTTTTTCAAGTTGATGAATAATAGTGTATTTGGCATAACCATGGAAAATTTGAGAAAACGACAAGACATCGAAATAGTAAACAGTGCTGAGCGACGAGATCAAGTTACATCGTCGGATACTTTTATATCCAGAAAAATATTCAATGAAAATTTGATGGCGGTCCACAAGCGTAAAACAAACTTAATCCTAAATAAACCAATTGCAACTTGATCAACTGTGCTAGATCTTTCAAAAACACTAATGTACGATTTTTTGCACTAAAATTATTTCAAAAATAGGTATCAGGATGCAGAACTATTGTTCACTGACACTGATTCATTATGATACCATGTCTTTACAGAGGACATCTACCAGGATATGTACAATGACCGCGAGTGGTTTGATTTGTCAGATTATCCAGCTGATAGTGGATTTAAGTGCGACGACAACAAAAAGGTAATTGGTAAATTCAAAGACGAAACAAACTTTGTACCGATCGCTAAATTTGTAGGCCTCAGAAGTAAAATGTATAGCATTAAACTAGCTGACGGATCAGTAAAAAGCGAGCCAAAGGAATTCAAAAAGCAGTTGTCAACAAAGTAATCAAATTCGACGGCTACAAGAATGCATTATATGGAAAGCATGATCACGTAAGTATGACAACAATACGATCAGATCGACATAAAATTGCAACAACGGTTATTAACAAATCGGGATTATGCAACTATGATGACAAACGATGGTGCAGTGATCGAATAAATACGTATGCGTTTGGTCATTATAGAACATCAGTAGACTTGCCTAAAGAACATGATGTCCTAGATGAAATTTTGTGTGAACAATAAAAATATGATGAACATTACAGATTTGACACATGATATTACAAATAACATTGAACAAATAGCATTGGTTAGAAATGGTAAGATTAAAAATGTTATGTTTCGAGGTAAGCCACTAGAACTGCCAATTGAGGTTGAATTAGCTGGTACAAGTTTTAGATCTGGTGCTGGCAAAATAAAACTATCCCTGATAAAAGCAAGTAATAGCACGTATTTTAAATTTCTTGATGTTCTTGAACAAATTTTAATGGTATATCCAAGATTTGTAACATCTATCATCAAAGAAACATACACAAAAATAATAGCTGATGATAACACAACAGTATTTGACAATAACAAAAAACTTATATATCCAAACAACGTAATAAAGCATCTACATGCTGGTTTCAAAATAAGTGGCAGACTTAGATTAACCTGTTCAAATTTGAAAATAATGTGTTCTTGATGGCAAAAGCACTAATGCTAATATTAACCAAACCTGATGATAGTGACTTAGATTGGAAAAAATACATTTTTAAATTAATTTAAAAAAACAATTAGATATTTGATATATATTGTAACGACTCTATGGTCTAAAAAAAATGTAACAGAAAGAAAGTGAAACCAACAAATCAAGTAAAAAATCAACAAGCAATTTATTACTAGATAATTAAAATGAAAAATCAAAAAGTCACTTACAGTAATGTGTTTTGAAATCCTAATAATCCAATAAGAATGATTGTTCTAATCACAAGTCCTAAATATAGAATGTTCCGAATTCACGGCTGTGTCCTTGAATGTTATGATGTGCTAATGGTCTCCAAAGTCCTGATGTACTAGAAATCTTGATGTGCTGATGTCAAAATGAAGTATTCCAAAATCTCTGAATAAGTTCAGTTAAATTCCAAAATCATTAATTAAAAATCCAAAATCCAAAAGTTTATGAGCACTGTTATAATCCAATGAATATTTAAAATAATTCCTCTCTTAGAATTTGGAATGAATTTTCACAACTGTAATAGCTCTTTACAAGACTGATGGTAATGTCAAAACTGAATAAATGTCCACCAAACATGGTATATATAAAGATTGGTCACATGACAGAATGTTCTAGAATGTGTGTCATCTTAATGAAATTTTACTTGTAAACAAAATTCAACCTTGACCTTCAAATTGAGAAAACATTATATTGATCAAAACAACCTAATTCAAGGACACTAGTTAAACATGTTTTTCCTGATAACATTAAGATTTAAGCAAATATTAAAGTGAAGAAACATTTATAATTTCCTAAAATATTTATAATATTATATAAACATCATACATAACACCTCCCCTCATAAAGAAAAAGAAAGATTTATGTAATAAAGCTTTCTTTTGAATATACATCTAATACTATAATAACCAAAATTACATAAGAACATGTTTTATGATACTGGACTTAATTACATCAAGCAATATTACATTTCTAGGCACGTGAGAGTGCATCTGCAATCACATTGTCTTTTCCCCTGATGTGTCTGATGTCAATGTTATATTCCTGCAATATCAAACTCCATCTCAACAATCTCCGATTTGTATCTTTCATTTTGTTGATGAAAGTAAGGGGATTGTGATCACTGTACACAATAACTGGAGAAAGAGCTGAGGTGACATACACTTCAAAATGCTGTAAAGCCAATATCAAAGCCAAACATTCCTTCTCAATTGTGGAATAATTTTTCTGGTGCTTGTTTAGTTTTTTAGAAAAATAACACACAGGGTGATCCACACCACTTTTGTCTTCCTGAATCAATACTCCACCAACCCCTACATCACTTGCATCAACAGATAATTTAAATGATTGGCTAAAATTTGGTGCAGAAAGAACTGGTGCATTCTTAAGCATGGCCTTTAACTTGTCAAAAGATTCCTGACACTTGTCAGACCAATGAAATTTGGTTTTCTTACTCAATAAACTTGTCAAAGGTTCAGGAATTTTGGAAAAATTGGAACAAAATTTCCGATAATATCCAGCCATACCTAGAAATACCATCAGTTGCTTTCTACAAATTGGAACTTGAAATTCAGAGATAGCTTTGACCTTAGCTTCTATAGGTTTAACTTGACCTTGTCCCACAATATGTCCTAAAAATGTGACACAAGCATGGCAAAACTCACTTTTGCTCAAATTAATTGTCAGATTCGCATCGCTGAGTCGATCAAAGAATTTTCGAATGGTTTCCAAATGATCTTCCCAGGTGTTGTTGTAGATAATGACGTCATCGATATAAGCGTCACAATTATCAAGACCAAATGTTATCATGTTCATCAGACGTTGAAACGTTGCAGGCGAATTTTTCATTCCAAACGGCATGACTTTATATTGATAAAGTCCATCTGGAGTTACAAATGTTGAAATTTCCTTTGCCCTTTCCGTCAGTGGAATTTGCCAGAATCCTTTTAAAAGGTCAAACTTGGTGACATATTCCGCATTTCCAATTTTATCAATGCAATCGTCCATTCTTGGGATTGGAAATGAATCAGTTTTGGTGACACTGTTGACTTTTCTATAGTCAGTACACATACGGAATGTATTATCTGGCTTGGGAACAAGAATACATGGTGAACTCCAGTTACTTTTACTTGGTTCTATGAAATCATTCTCCAGTAGATACTGAACTTCTTTCTTCAGATAGTTCTGTTTGAGAGGATTCATCCTATAAGGATGCTGTTTCACAGGCGCAGAATCTACAATGTCAACGTCATGATAAATTTTACTTGTTCGTGTTGGAACATCAGGAAACAAGTGCTCATAGTCATGTAATAGCTGTTTTAGTTCATTTCTTTCCTGTTGTTGTAGATGTGAAAGTTTCTGGTCTAGGTTGTTCAATATTTCTGAATTCCGAAGATTGGTTATACCAGAGTCACTATAGTCTGATCGTATTCCATCGTTGATATCTTCACTGTGTGGGACAGGTACAACTAAATTAACTGAATAATTAGCTGGGCTATCTCTGTCAAAATATTCCTTTAACATATTTATATGACAAAGTTGTTTCTGTTCCGTCTCCCAGGAGTGTTAATGATATAATTTAAGTCATTTACTTTCTTTTCAACGGTATAAGGACCATAAAATTTAGCCTGAAGAGGATTCTGAGGTATGGGAAAGAGAGCCAGAACTTTGTCACCAGGTTTAAAACTCCTTTCCTGTGAATTTCTGTCATACCTTAATTTCATTTTTGACTGGGTAGTGTGAAGATTAGTTCTTGCTACTTCACAGGCCTTTGACAACTTGTATTTGAAATCAGGGACATAATCAAGAAGATTAATCTCTGAATCTTCATTTGAAAGAGGTTTCTCTTTCAATAACTTCAGTGGTCCACGGACAGTATGACCAAAAACTAGTTCAAAGGGACTAAAACCCAACGACTCTTGAACTGATTCCCTAACAGCAAACAACAACAAATGAACACCCTCATCCCAATCCTTTTCTGTATCAAAGCAATATGATCGAATCATATTCTTCAAAGTTTGATGAAATCTTTCCAAAGCACCTTGACTTTCAGGGTGATAGGCAGAAGATTTAAACTGTTGGATGCCTAATTCATGCATAACTTGTTGGAAAATTCCAGACATAAAATTTGACCCTTGATCTGACTGGACAGATTTGGGAAGGCCAACAAGTATAAAACACTTCACCAAAGCTTTCACAATAGTTTTAGTTTTTATATTTCTCAGAGGAATTGCCTCTGGAAATCTTGTAGATGCACACATGATGGTCAACAAGTATTGGTTGCCTGACTTGGTTTTAGGTAAAGGACCAACACAGTCTACTATTATTCTACTAAATGGTTCATCAAATGCAGGAATAGGTTGTAAATGAGCCTTAGGTATTTTCTGATTGGGTTTTCCTACCATTTGACAAGTGTGACAAGATCTGCAGTATTTAGAAACATCACTTTTGAGTTTCGGCCAATAAAAATGATTCAAGATCTTGTGATAAGTCTTACGGACTCCTAAATGACCAGCCAAAGGAGTTTCATGGGCTAAATTAAGAATTTCCTGTCGATATGACTTAGGAACAACAATTTGATAGCTCACTGACCACTCGTCACCAGCGGGTACATCAGGTGGTCTCCATTTCCTCATAAGGACCCCATTTTTCACAAAGTAACACACTGGAACTTGTGTGGCTTCAGTTTCACTAATAGCCCTCTGAAACAAACAAGATATCTCGGGATCTTGCTCCTGTTCAACGACAAGGGATTGTCGTTTGTCATCCTGATTAGAACAAAGAGAATGAGTTGCCAAAAGAGGATCACTGTGATCAATACCATTTGATTGATCAATACCTGAGGAAAAAGTGACCTCATCAAAAAACTGACCAATACATGTGTCAGCTAAAGGAATAATATCCTGATCAACATCACTCTCAAGAGCTCTTTTTGCCATAGCTCTAGTAACTGCACAAGCAGGGTACAAATCAGGGATTTCGGTTTCGACAGGATCAACTTTCTGATCCAAACAAGGCTTGTCAGTTACAAGTGGATTAACCACAACCTTATCTCCAGCTAGGTCATTGCCTAGTAATAAATGAACACCCTCTATGGGTAAAGAAGTCACTGCCCCAACAGTCACAGGTCCAGAAACTAAGTCTGATGCCAAATTTACACAATGAAGAGGAACATTTACAAAGCCGCACTCTACTCCCTGAACAAGAACACTTTCACTTGAAGAAGACTCCTCAGACAAAGGCAAAATACCTGATAATAAAAGACTCTGAGAAGCTCCAGTGTCCCTTAATATTTTAATTGGGATAGGTTTGGCAGAATCACCAATAAGTGATATAGAACCTTCTGACATGAATGGTTCATAAGCCTCCAAAATAGAATCAGACTGGGGTTTGTTTGACCCAACAAATGTATTGCTTTTAATACAAGACCGTGACCTTGACCTCGTAGAAATAAGAGCATTTGGAAAAGCTCTGTCTTTTCTCTGTTGCTTATTTTTCAGCTTGAAGCAATCAGAAATAACGTGCCCTTTTGTTTTACAATAAGTGCACGTAGGAAGAGATAAGGATTTCTGATCAGTCTTATCAGATGTTTGATTCCTAACAGTTGTGCTGTTGTGAAATTTGGAAGTACTCGAATGAGATTGAAATGGTTTTTTACCAGAAAACTGCTGAGAGGACGACTTATTGCCAAATGAAATTTTGTGAGTCAAGGAATAATTATCAGCCATACGAGCAGCATTTTCCAAAGTTTCCACATTCCGCTCGTCAAGGTAGGTTTTAACATCACTATGGATGCACCTCTTGAACTCTTCAATTAATACGAGCTGTCGGAGGTTATCATAACCTTGATCAACTTTCCTGGCTGAGCACCACCTATCAAATAGTTGTTCTTTATCCCTTGCAAATTCGACATGAGTTTGTCCAGTTTCTTTTCTACAATTCCTAAACCTTTGTCGATATGCCTCTGGTACCAACTCATAAGCTTTCAAGATGTACTCCTTAACCACATCATAATCGGTGCTTTGTTGTACTGACAGGGAAGTGTAGACTTTACGAGCTTTGCCAATAAGTACACTTTGTAATAACAAAGTCCAATGCTCTCTGGGCCATTTCAAGTTTTCAGCTATTTTCTCGAAATGAAGAAAGTATTTATCTACTTCTTTTTCCTGAAAAGGGGTACTAACCTAATATATCTAGTAACATCAAAACCTGGACTTGTGTTGAAAGGAGTGGAGTGTGCTCTGTTTGCCAGTTCTAATTCTCTTAACTTAAATTGCATTTCCCTTTCTTCTCTTTGCATCTGCATCTGCATTTGTATTTGCCTCTCTTCCTTCTGCATTTGTAGCTGCCTCTCTTCTTTCTCTCTCTCTCTCTGAATCTGAAGCTTTGCCAATTCTAAATCCATCTGGTTCTTTAACTCTAATTCCCTTAATTTCCTGTCAGAACCAGATACAGGCTTTCTCTTCGAACTTAAAGCACTACTATCAAAATTTCCCTTTCCTACTAAATACTGAATTAAAATAATCTTTATCTCCTGTTTTGTCAATGATACTTTTGCCTCAGATAGACTGTATTTTCTGGCAAGCTCGAGCAACTCATCCTTTCTCATGCACTCTAACCCCTCCTGGGTAGGTTTTGAAATGAAATTCTGAACATTAGATGCCATTGTAAATGCTTGTTGGTTTCACAGAAAAAAATTTCTCTATTAAAAAATCTTTGCCAAAGACAAAAAAAATTCAGAGACAAAATCAATATGAATTTCAAAGATAACTTTAATATCTCTAATATGCTTTAAAGAAATTCAGATCCCAGAAGACGAGCCCCCAATTTCTGTTACGACTCTATGGTCTAAGAAAAATGTAACAGAAAGAAAGTGAAACCTATCAAATCAAGTAAAAAATCAACAAGCAATTTATTACTAGATAATTAAAATGAAAAATCAAAAAGTCACTTACAGTATTGTGTTTTGAAATCCTAATAATCCAATAAGAATGATTGTTCTAATCACAAGTCCTAAATATAGAATGTTCCGAATTCACTGCTGTGTCCTTGAATGTTATGATGTGCTAATGGTCTCCAAAGTCCTGATGTACTAGAAATCTTGATGTGCTGATGTCAAAATGAAGTATTCCAAAATCTCTGAATAAGTTCAGTTAAATTCCAAAATCATTAATTAAAAATCCAAAATCCAAAAGTTTATGAGCACTGTTATAATCCAATGAATATTTAAAATAATTCCTCTCTTAGAATTTGGAATGAATTTTCACAACTGTAATAGCTCTTTACAAGACTGATGGTAATGTCAAAACTGAAAAAATGTCCACCAAACATGGTATATATAAAGATTGGTCACATGACAGAATGTTCTAGAATGTGTGTCATCTTAATGGAATTTTACTTGTAAACAAAAATTCAACCTTGACCTTCAAATTAAGAAAACATTATATTGATCAAAACAACCTAATTCAAGGACACTAGTTAAACATGTTTTTCCTGATAACATTAAGATTTAAGCAAATATTAAAGTGAAGAAACATTTATAATTTCCTAAAATAGTTATAATATTATATAAACATCATACATAACAATATATATAATGACCGCAGAAACCATCAACACAACCCAATTTGAAAATATAGTTGAGCTTACAACTCAGCTTGAAAATGACAGTAATCTGATAACATATAATCGTGAAAATAATATCAAAACTATTTTGCTACAAGGTAACCCTCTTGAGGTAAAAATAGAACCAGAATTAACTGGAAATATTTATCAAGACGGAAATAACAAAAAACGATTTAAATTGCAAATAATGAAAGAAGATTCAAGTACGTATTTTAGATTTCTATGTGCTCTCGAAGAAATTATGATGTCTACGCATACAACTTTTAAGTCATCAGTAACCAGTGAACAATATACAAAAATCATTATTAATGATCAATCAGAAGTATACAACTCAGATGGAAAACTTGTTTGATTAAAGAATATTACAGAAGCTAAAAAAGTTATCTCAGAAGATTGTCGAGTAAGTGGAACACTTAAAATTTTACTTATACAGATATAACGATGGCAATATTTATTTGCTGGCAGATGTTATAACATTAAATCTGATTAAACCTAAAGATGATAGTGACTCAGATTGGTAAACTATAATTTATAAACTTAAAAACAACCAAAAAAAATATTTGTTTAAACCTGTTTCTGGTCACATTGGAGGCTTCGTTGATGTGACATAATGGAGGCATTGTTTACCTCGATTGCGGCTTCGTTCTGTCATCTTTGGGTACTCGGGGTGAAAAAAAATGCTCTCTGGAACCGTTTACAGGTTAAACGGACACTCTGACAAGGGGGTTTTAAGGTCGCAAAAAAGTGTGCCAAATACCGCCTTTATCTTCACTACTTCATTTAACATCAAAAGCATTACCTACATATAGAGAGTAATCCATATATAACCGTATCAATATTTAAATGGATACGGGACACTATATGATTCCCATATGCACGTCATTCAATTGGATACGAGACACTATATGATTCCCATATGCACGTCATTCAAATGGATACGAGACACTATATGATTCCCATATGCACGTCATTCAAATGGATACGAGACACTATATGATTCCCATATGCACGTCATTACACTTATTTGTTACGTAGTTTTATGAAAATCATGTGTGTACTGTAACAGGAGTAAATTCTTGTGTATATGCTATTTTCAGCCCAAGTCCCCTGTTTACAAAAACAGAAACTGGCAATGTTTCAAAACACTGGCTCATCAGCTCTGTGTGGGGTGGGGGGATGGGGGGAAGCAATTGCCCCGTGTGTCAGACGAAGGGAGGGGGGGGGGGCGCAGTCGGGATTATTATTTCTGCAGCTGAAATTTTCATCGCATTTCAACTTCACCTTAGTGTAACGGGGGCAATTCTTCACAAAACTTATATTTAGGAGCAGGTGGGGGGTGGGGTGAGGGGTGGGGAAGAGTGCTACTGACATAAAAACAACCCCAGTTCTCTGTAGCAAAGTATGGGCGCCACTAAAGAACATTGACCCCAGGCGCATCGAACCTTTCTCGCCGACACTTTTCCCATACATAGGAAATATTAGCTAGTTTTCGAAGGCTAATTATTTTCTTTATTCTTTTCCTTTTCATTGTTGTAAAGTATTGCTTTTTATACGGAGTATAGAGCTGTTTTCATTTTAGTATGACTAAGCCTCCAAAATTGCAGTCCAGCAAGAACAAAAAAGAGGAATTGTTTGCTTGAAAATTATTATGAAAGCCGGGAATTAAAATACTTCACCCAAACCAAAAATAATTGTAGCGGCTATATAAAAACAGCGATTTGACTTGGGGGGGGGGGCTTCTAAAAATATTAAAGCTAATGGCACTTAAATCTTTTAAGTGTACAGCTGTAATCGATTGTAAAGTTTAAAGATTTGTTAACAAAAAAAATGTCAGGATGCAACAATTGCTTAGATCTCTATACTTATGCTTAGAAATTATGGAACGGTTCTCGCCAGAATCACAGTAATAGCGACTTTATTTAAAATAAGACGATCACCGGGTCCTGTTTAACCATACAGTGATCTACTTGTCTAAAGAAAATTCATGCATAAAGGCACAGGCAGGTTGCCCTTGAAAGCAATATTTGTTTTCTAATTGCTTGTGTGTATGTATGTATGTATGTATGTATGTATGTATGTATGTATGTATGTATGTATGTATGTATGTATGTATGTATGTATGTATGTATGTATGTATGTATGTATGTATGTATGTATGTATGTATGTATGTATGTATGTATGTATGTATGTATGTATGTATGTATGTGTGTGTGCTGGACTGTATGTCTATAAATCTTTTTGTCTGTATGTCTGTCTTTATGTATGTATGTATGTATTGAACGACTCGAGCCTTAAGTGCTTAGTATTTTAAAAATTTCATCTGGTCCTTTCTTACTTCCACAAAATCCTTTTTCGCCAATCAAGATAATTCTTCTGACACAATCGTCTAATTATCGCTTTTTCCAGTGATGTACAGCGACAAGGAATTTTATGGATTAGTTTAAGTTTTCGAACATAATATTATTGTCTAGTTGCCTTTTTCCTGTTTTTTTTTATGTTTTGTCTTCATGAATTGTGATATATCAATGTGACCTAGTTTTGCATGGGATTCGCAATTTGGTCTAAGTTGATACGATTGCTTTTGTTTTCAGATATCTAACCGACTATAACGATATCATCTAATTGGAAATGAAAAAGTGACAATTCAATTCACGAATATAAAAATCATTTTGTAGTAAGTTACAACGTCTATTTATAATATATTTTGAAGAATAAGGAGGAAGACAGAATTGTTTAAGATGTTATTGGTGAAAAACAAAGAATATGAGTGTACAGAGGAAAAGGAGTAGAAAGTCTGAATATATACATTTGCATAGCATGCTTCATTATGTTGTTTTACTATCTCACATTGATGATACGAAACTTAGGGAGTTTCAATTTAAAATGTTGTATAATATTTTTTGTACAATTATTTGCACAAAGCCAAAATACTTTAAAAAAGTAAATCATATATGGGTTAAGTTAAACACTGTTTGAAATATACTTTTAATATTGACAAAACTATAATATTTGGAACAAAAATTTACTTTCTCACTGTAATAACACAACATTTTATCTATTGATCTACATTTTCGAAATCATCTTTGAAGTTTGAAGTTCTAGTCCAGTTGTTTATATTATTATTATTTTATATATATATATATATATATATATATATATATATATATATATATATATTATAGATATTTTCAAGTTGAGAAATATATTTCAGTAGTAAAACAGTCCAGTACAAAAATTGTTGTACAAATGGTCAGATGGAGACCTATTATTTATTCAAGTTTCACACATTGTAGCTCTTATGTTAATAATTATATAACTGTAAGATCTTCTGTTTTGGTTGTAAACAAAATACCAAATAAGATTCTTTGATTTCTTTAAAGTATAAGGTATTTGATATGTTTTAATTATGGATTACATTTTCTACATACACACTTACATACCGGATTTGATGAATCTTTCAACTTTGCATTTCATATATTGATTCTGCTGCAGTTTGTATATAGCTGTGTGTCAGAATTTTTTTTAACAAGAATTATTATTATTATTATTATTATTATTATTATTATTATTATTATTATTATTATTATATGCCTCTTAAAGTTTAAAAGACATCGATGTAGTTTGACAAAAACTAGTATCAACCGTTATTCATAAAAAAATAGTTACAGTAAAGCACGCGTATAACGTTGGGTCATAAAAAATCTCTTCGTTATATTCGTAGTTCGTTTTATCCATACAGCAAATGCTGAACATTCGTACAAAGCATAAAGTGAAAATCACATACAAGATGCAAGATGACCAGTTTCATTTGTTTCTATATGTGTTATTTAAAAGATGGGTAACTTTTGTCTGCTTGATACATTCAGTGGAAACATTTATGACTTTATGCTGTGCCTAAACAAAGCGCCTGATATATCCTAGATGACAATGAGCATGTACAGCTGACGAAATATGGTCACAAGCAGATTCGCCACCAAATTGGCGTCATCATTCTCATTTTGATTGAATTCATTGTTACGCACAGCATTTATCGTCGCATCATCTGTCATCTCGACCGTGGCAATAACGTACCGTGCATTGCACTCAAATTCTAACACGGACCGCCAAGCAGTACTATAGATGTCAAAGGTATGAGTATCACGTGATTTACATGCGCACTGGCAGCTTGTCGGATTTTGAGATGTATATGTCTATCACCTATTCGGCTGTCAATATATATCATATACAAATTCAAAGCGTCAAAAGTCAGAGTATAATAGACGGATTTCTTGGGCATTGTAAATATCTTTAGGGTCATAATTTCTCAGAAAAACTGGAAGTTTATATTTCAACCAGTCACTTTCTACCTCGCCATCAATCTAGGCTTTTTAATGACACACAATGCCATGGGGGGATTTTCTATCCAGTGTTTGCAGAAAATTACGTCTCTCCGAGCTTTTTAGCCAGCTTTCTTGGAAAGAGGAATAATTTTTTTCTCTTTTCTCCTTAAACCATTGGAATAAAGAATGTTCTACATTTTCATGTGCACAAACGATCTTTCATTTCCTGCCAGGTGAGAATACATATCCCAGGATGAAGATGTTTCATACAGTTTTAGAATTTTCTCTCTGTTGTTCAAGATCTTGCTGTCACTACTTGCGGGAATACCAAAGTCCAAGACAATTTCGTTTTTAACTCTCTTCCTTTCATCTACAGTTCACATTTTCTCATATTTGATCCTCAGCGATATTGCTTTGCGTTTCCGAGACGTAGGTGATGAAAACAATGCAATGAATGAGGCCTAAAACTCTTATAATCATGATGTATACAAATAGTAAACAAGGTATGTGATATTTGTCAATAATAATCAGTTATATTTCTAACGTTATTTGGTCTCAGGAAAGGTCTGAAACGCAAAGTATTACGTGCACATTTGCAATCTGTTTTGTATGCTGAAATGTAATCATTAACTTATTTAAAGTGGATTACCCCAGGTAAAGTTCCTATCTATATTATGAAAGCTTTGTCAATGCTGTAAGGAACATATGCTACTTAATCTTTTAGAGACCCGACAAACACTAATTAGAGACCAATTATCAACGGCGCAATCACTGAGCTGAATGACCACAGGAAAGTGTTCTATTGCACTGGCTAAGAGGTTTTACGGGGATTCGTCAAAAACGGTTACAAAATAGTACAGTTCAATATTAAAAACTAATACGGAATTTGTTAGAAAAAAGAAAATTTTAATTAGAAATTATGGATGGTTGGTCGGGGAATCGGAGCCACTTTGTAAGTCTTTACTCTAGTCTCGTCTTATAATCCATCCCATTGATTTAAGGATGAGCGCTTCTATAACCGCGAAGCATTTAAATTTATATGAAAATTAATATTTTTATAAAGCTAAGGGTCCAAGAAATCTAAAATCACTAAAACATGGATAGGTTGGTGTGCATTCTCTTGCGCTACTCTTAGATGAATATTTATCCGCAAGTAAGGGCCGTTAAAAAGAAAAGCATTGGGAAATAATACCTTGTTACTAACAGTGCATAAAATATATGTTTGAATTAAGTATTTGAAAATTCATTAAATTTGTTCATTTTGAAGATCATTTACTCCTCTAATCAAATACACAGAGAAAAGGGTATTTTGGTGAGTGAATTGTTTCAGTATCACACAATTATTGAGATCACATATATACGGCTGGTCGTAAATCACTAAAGATTTTCAAATACTTCGCATACTTTACGTGGACTTATCTTATGTGGTTGATCTGGCATTTAATACAGATGTTCTATCCGTATTTGCGTATCACACACACCTAGATTGCAACTGTTTTCGTGTTTTCTCCTATTTCCGCGCGTTGATATTCTTAGACGCACCGAATCGAACTTTTATAATCCCAATTCATTTAGAAATTCATTCACACTATAATGCTAAAATAATAATGCTAATATATTTAGAAATGGTATAAAAGCGGGTATGTAATAAATATAAAACTGCATTCGCGTTTTGTTCCGAGTATGGAGAAAGAACTGGTTGATATGACTTATAAATACCTGTTGCCCTGACGGCCTCGACGTATAACTACGCCATATCAAACTCGTTTTTCCTCCGACTCAAACAAAACATATATGTAGTTTTATGTATTTATCATTTTCTTTCACGTGACTGTTATCGCAATCATTCAAATTGTAAAAAAAAATTTCTTTGTTATTATTTAGTAAGAGAAGTAGCAATAAATTAATATTACGTACAATATCTCTCTGAGTTCATAGCACCTTCTTCTCAATTCATATACTCTCATAATATATCGTTGCCAAAAGGCTGTTGTGACCCCACGGTTATCTAAACATTGGAACATCGTCTTTGCGCATTGATGCACGAGCACGTTGACTGGATCCTACCTTGTATCTATTATCACAGTTTGAAATTCAATTAAAACGATGTAAGGCAGTTCTGGGACCCGTTTCACGAAGCACAGAATTTTCGTAAGTTTTCAGCGTAAGAAAATCTTACGCTATTTCGTAAGTGCGTTTAACAAAGATATCCATAGGAAAATTTCGTACGTCTAAGAAAAACTTGTGCGTAAGCTACTCTTTTATATGGGAGGTAGGTAATAACTCAGTAAAATGTAATAGGGCACCTGCAAATACTTACAAAGGACAGCGAGGAAGATGACGATAAGATGACCACGACAAGAACAACAATAACAGCACAATGACCAGAAAAATATCGGACAAAATATAACTTGACCTATTGACTATATTTAATGATATACATGTATTATTTATGATTAAAGTAGGTAGTGTGCTTTTGCGTGTGTGTGTGTGTGTGTGTTTGTGTGTGTGTGTGTGTGCACTGACTGATTTATGATTTTGCCGCCACTAGGTACTGTTAGAGCTGCCTCCCCTCATCTCCCTCCAAACACTCTCCCCCAACCCCCCAAAACCCCCCAAAGCCTTAAAACTAGAACCTTTAAAGACCTTTACGCCTTTAAATAATGGAAAAATGTGACTCGAGCTTCTTCTTTTTTTTTAATGTAACTCGAGATTCTAATTTTTATTTTTTTATTCTTTTTTTACAAAATAAATACATTTTGTATCAAAGCCAGACATTTAAATCTGCCGCCCCCTGAATTTAACCGCCCTAGGAAGCTGCCTTGTCTGCCTAGTCGGAAATCCGTCACTGTGTGTGTGTGTGTATGTGTGTCTGTGTGAGTGTGTGAGAGACAGAGAGAGAGAGAGAGAGATTGTCAAGCTACAAGTCGATGAATATACAGAATTTAACTTACTTGTTGAAGGAAACGGCTAAGTTATACTTCTTTATTTATCTGTGTCAAAATGGTTATCTAATCACTTCTATATATTTATTGACTTGTATTTCCTTCGAATACATGAGCGTACTTGAAGGTCCTCATGCTGTCGTATCCAACGACAAACCAGCAGGGTCCACCATTATATATTAGATGGTAAATGTGACGTGTATGCAATCCTTTGTGTTATCTACAACCTTATTTGCTATTCATTGCAATACTAAGAATACAGTTTAACTAGCTTTTAATTTCACTTTTGCTTCAATTGTTTGCATTCTAATATCAAAAGCTACAAATATGCATAATTCATTCGTGCTTCAACACCCCCTCCCTGTTTATATGCTCGTCAAACCTTGGAATAAAATTACATTGTATTCAGTGGGACGTAATGCAGATCCATTACTTTAGATGGGGGATCGTCTCAAAATGATATATCTCTCTCCCTCTCCCTCTCTCTCTCTCTCTCTCTCTCTCTCTCTCTCTCTCTCTCACACACAGACACACACACATACACGTCATAGATTCTCTCAACACCAGGATTAAGTGAAGTTAATCACTATATCTGATTAATATTTTAAAGTATATAACAAAAATATTAATTTTTTTTTTTATTTACTTAATAATACATTAATGCAAAGAAATAAAAAAAATTCTTTAAGCTATTAGTTTCATGTCTCCAAGTTTTAGGTTCAGATCCAGTTAAATAATGAGTCGTTTTATGTTCCTATTTATTGCATCCACTATGCTCCACAAGTTATAAAAAGTTTACAACATGACTTAAACTTTAGAAACTATATTTGTGTATTCAAAACACGTATGCCATCCATGTGAGTAAAGAGATATATTAAGATCCGGAAAATCTAATCAGGTACATATGTATATAAACATGTCAACCGAATTTCACTTGCATACGTCAATCAGAGAGGACATATTGATTTGGTTCACTGCATATGTACGTCCATACTTCTGTAAGTCTGTCTGTCTCGAGAAGACTTTTAGCAACATTGGACAAGAACCATTCAACGTATACAAATTAATTTTTGCTAGCATTTTTGTATGCATACGTAGATGACCTGATAAGAGTTTCAGGCCATTATAGCAATCTTTTTTTCTTTTTTTTTTTTACGCATTTTAAAACTGTTTGGAATTGGACATTTAAAAAAAATAAAACATTGTTAGCAAGATTAAGCATAAACTGCTTGAGGTAGAAAAATGAAATGTAATAGTCATATTTCCATTCGTGTGTAGATGATCTAACAACCTTTTCTGAAAATTCCATGAATGTGTTTATTTATTTGATTGTTTTTTTGTTTTTTTTAAACACATTTTTTTAATTGTTCGGACTACTGCTTTTTCAGCGAAAACCTTGTTAGAACGATTAAGCAAAAACCCCTGGAGGTCGAGAAAAGAAAGTAAATGTCTCGCTCTTTCACATTTTTATTTGAACAAGAGCGATCAAATAAATAGATAAATAAATAAGTGAAAGTAGCACATATTCATTCGCTTCTTGCATCATCGATCTCGAGGCAATAGAAGTTCCGTGGAAAAGATAATCATTTCAATTTTTATATTTTGAACAGCATTTAAACACCCCAAAATATGCACATTCTTTCTGTTCATGGAATATTAGTCTGTTTGCTTGGATGTCATACAAGATGCATTTTTCTTTTTCTGCTTCTTTTTTTTTTTTTTTTTTTTTTTTTTTTTTTTTTTTTTTTGTTAACATTATCTTTGTAAACCAGCGCACTCGAAGAAAACAATGCATATTAAAATCAAGTGCCATAGTAAGGCTCTGTGAAATAAAGAAAGAGTCAAGAACTACTGTTTCGAGATGTTTGAATGCCTTGATTGAAAAAAACATACAATTTAATTATAAAAAGAGACAATATATAGACTTGTACTGAAGCATTCAAATCTGCTCAGTAAATATGTTTAAGCAAATGATAAATAATTTAGGAAAAGGGAAGAACAAAATTCTTCTGCAGACAGCTACAAGCTCGAAATAGAGGCCTGAAGAAAATGTAATTTAAGCTTTAAATATAGTTAAAGTTTTTACATCTTATCTGTTTGCTTGGCTGCTAATTTCCGTCGCTATTCGATTGATTGCGCCGCTGTTTTATAATGAGTATTCCCAGAATTCTGTGCACTCGAGTGAAGAGGCATCTGCGTAAATTTGGTCACTGTTATTTTAATGTTCGGTTTAAATTATTTCAATCAAATGTTGGTACCATGCACAGTGCACCCTATGGTCACATTTTACCTGATGTGTACTGAGACAGTTTATAATCTGCAACAATAACAGTTTGCTCAGGTTTACATAGATGCAGCAATGTTTCTTAATCACAATACATGTATTTGTAGCATTGAGGAATTTTTGTACAAATATGCAGTTTCAATGGAAATAGGAACATAAACAAGTAAGAATAGTTTATTAATCTCACTATGCAATCATAACAAACCAGTGGGAATATATATTAGTCTCTCTATCGAATCATTGTGTGGAAATGAAATTTTGTGCAATATCCAATTGGAACTAAATACTGTACAGATGCTGTGGATAATACCAAGCAAGAATTTAAAAAAACAAAACAACTTTCCATTTGAAATATTCTTCAATAACACAGATGTCCCTTTTATATTACTTCCTTGTTTTAGCTGATACGTATTTGTTATCTTAGGACCACGGGGTCTGCACGAGAAAATTATTGTTATTATTATTAAAACATTTATTAATTCCAGTTTCTCAAGGATACGACTATCCGATTATGATGATAATAATGATGATGATGATGATCGTTTACAGTAAGGACTGTTCTGATTTTGTTTTTTTCGTTTGATTTATTAAAGACAGCTGCTATTTCCATTAGGAGTGCTGACATCGTCACATCTAAACAGGCAGAAACAAATGTTTGACGTAATGAATAGTATAGATGGAAATTAACTTAGTCTACTGAATTAGATTTTCCGGATCTTAAATTATCTCTTTACTCACATTAATATATCCTATATTACATCGGATGGATGGAATGCCTATCTGAATATCAGCACTTCCTGACCTTGACATACCGTGTATATATATATATATATATATATATATATATATATATATATATATATATATATATATATATATATATGATCATTTTTCTGCAGTGATTTTTTGACGAAAATTTCATTAAAATTGATGATTTAATGTCTCACTTGTTTAAATTTTGTCGGGTTAATCAACAAAGTAAAACGTATCATCACGTATATTAATGTTTATATGTTATTCTTTTACAGAGAACGTTTATAAATATGTTTAAAAATAGTTTTATTAGCGAATGAGCCACTTTACGATATATATTAGCATGTCAGGCAACATCTCAAAATAACCCTCTCTCTGACTGTCGCTCTCCACAAACATACTTACGAAACAATCTGCCTGGGAATTGCCGTAAAGTTACGTAGAAATGTAAGGAAAACTTACGAAAAACGTTCGTAGTTCTCGTTAGTGAAACACCCGTAATCACGTACGAAATTCGTACGTAAAAACTTAAGAAAATCTTGGGCGTACTTTGTTTTGTGAAACGGTGCCCAGATGCGCTTCATTATGACGTTATCTGTATATTGTGACGTCTGCCGCGTGCTACCTTGTAACGTCGTCAGCCCTGTGCTCCATCTGCAAGTTAACAATTCCTGACATTTTCCTCCTATGTACTAGGTAAAATCTTCACGCTATGCACTAAAGCTATTGGTGAGAAAAGATCGCAGAAAATGCAGTATGAATTGAGTGTGATGCAGTTATCAAACCGTAATATTCGAGCTGCCCAGTAAGCGTTAGTTTTACAAGTGCGGACTACCTTAAATTAAAAACAAAATTTATTGGATGTTTTATTTCATATACGATTTCGATTAAGTATGAATTTTATGCGGAAAGGTTTTAACGTTCAAACTAAGTAGAGTATTTGGTGTTACGTCTTAATTATCTGCATTGATGCACACATGCTCGTGATATTTATCTTTATTTACTTCTTTTCGCAAATTTTTAATCTAGAAAAAATGGTTCCGATATCTATACAATGTGATTCCCCTTAATGAATATAAAAACCGTTGACATTTTGATACAAATCTCCACATTTAATTGATCCCTTGTGTTGTTCTCAATCCACTTTGAAGACAAAATTATACCTCGGTCTGTGACCACTCAAGATGATAATAAGCAGATGAGGAATTTGACCAGGAAGATGCATGAGAATAACGCGTGCCCGCGTGTGCTGATATAGATCAAGAGAGATAAATATGTAATACCAGACCCAAAGGCTCGAATCCTCTACATGTCAGCAGGAAACATATTGACTATAAACAAACCAATATAACGAATGGCAGATTATTACTGTGATTTTATCCATGCCGTTGAGTGGAGGCCGAAATGAATAACCGAGTATTTAGGATATACATCTTCAACAATTAATAATTTGATTTAATTGTTACTTAGAGTTAAACAATAACACCTGCTCTCTCTAAACATTAGTAATGTTGGATCAAAACATATTGCAGATTTAACTCAGTCGACCTATAGCTTAAACGGATCCTAATTAGTTCAAGACGTTTTCTGACATTGGAATTCTTGAACATTTTTGTTGCCCTCCACGATGAAACGTTACGTAACGGATCGTATTTGAAGGAAATGTTTGGAAATAAAATAATGAAATTTATAAAGTGCATTTTTAACGTTAAAATAATTAAAAAAGAAAATCAAAGCCCAAATATATGATGAGAGAGAGAGAGAGAGAGATAAAGTGATGGAAAAAGAAAGAGCATGGACAAAGTATTTGAGTCTTTAATTTTACATAGGTAGAAACGATATGTTTGACCGGAAGGAGTGTCTGTCTTAGAATACATTGATATTTTAAAATTATGCGTGAGTACACAATAAAAAAATAATTAACCCACCTAACGCAGATTATCGAACAATTTAATGGAGATTTAGTATCTTTCACTTTTGTTAGTATGTCAGTTGAAATGTAAGCCATTTTAACTAATCACATGTCTGCTTGCTTATGGTGCTCATTATTGTGTTTATCTGCATAATACAGAGTTTTATTGAAGCATGTTATATATATGTACATGAATAACAGCTGGAGAAAAGACTTTTAAAGCAAACGAATGAAATCGCCTGTATTTGGAACACCTAGAACAAAACACCACACTACCGACAGTTTGTAGATCTTCAACTGTCATACAATATTCATTTTCCCAATCAAAATAGTAAACCATAGAGAATATAAACATGATCTTGTAAAAACAATGTGGTGAATATGTTTTTTTCTATAGTAATGTGATGACAGATTTGTCTTGCAGACGACATTATAGACTTTCTACATTGAATCATCAGACGAGTGTCTTTTTCATAACCATTTGATATACTCTTCACGCATACATTCCCTTCAACTTAATTTTATAACTCTTCAAGTATACATTCCCTTCAACTTAATTTTATAAACTCTTCACGTATACATTCCCTTCAACTTAATTTTATAAACTCTTCACGTATAAATTCCCTTCAACTTAATTTTATAAACTTTTTACATATACATTCCCTTCGGCTTAATTTTATACTCTTCACGTATACATTCCCTTCAACTTAATTTTATAAACTCTTCACGTATACATTCTCTTTAACTTAATTTTATAAACTCTTCATGTATATATTCACTTCCTCTTAATTTCCAGTTTTAATGAACTGATTACCGCCATTTATGTTTCAGAGTGTTGGAATAGGAACTTACATTTAAAGTAAGTAAATATTTGAAAATGTATTGTCACTCTGCAGTAATGTTGGTATGCTAGTTTGCAGTGGATAAAATAATACCTACCTCACAGTTTCATTAGAAACGTTTCTCATATTGCTGATTATTATTAAACTTTTGCAATGTCAACATTATAAAAATCAGCTTTGACATAACGTTTTTGTTCTTTGCAACGTTCTTAATCATTCATACTCCACGTAGACTCAATAGCCTCTTTGCTAACGTTGATAACCCAGAGATTAATTTTCTTCCATTTGCAATAGTGTGACGATCGTACTCCAACGCATAAAATAAACTATTCTTATATGTACTCTTCCAAATATTTTAAAACTGTGTCGTGTAACTTTCTGTCCGTTAATAGAGTTATTAAAAAATTAGATTTTTTATTGAAATTATCACACAGTCGTGACTCTGTGAGTCAACATTTGCAATAAATTATAATTACCGTTACATCTTTATTGTTCTTCTTATCGTTATCCAAAGATAGTTTGGAATTTAGGAATGATAATCGTGTTCATCTGTTGTCTCCTTCGAAATCCTGAAATAAGAAGATAATAAGTAAATGTTCGGAGAGAAATCTATATAATGATGACCTTAGAATAACAAAGGGATAAATGTAAGACGTTTGATCAATTGGAAATTTCGATAAAACATTGACGACCATAAGGTGAATTTCTACTGAGCTTAATTTTCAGCTCCAGATTATTTGCGTCATAAATACTGGAAAATGAGTGAGGTACTCTATATTTATTACTTTAAGAAATTTGTTTGATTTGTGTCCTTTCTCTGCAGTGTTTACTGAATTTATATACAACTCTCTCATGATATACATTTATAACCGTTATTTGAGCAGTCTATCAGTCTATCTCTGACATCTGAATAATTAAAGAAGGAATTTGACAAAGAAGACAATTTGAGACAACTGTTTAACCGCAGGTGAGTCATAACTTAGACCAATCCTAATTAGTTCCCATGGATCTTTTCTCCTTTTATTTCTTTTATTTAATGGACAAGTATTTTTAAATTTGAACTTAAATGTAGCTTTGCCTTATATATATATATATATATATATATATATATATATATATATATATATATATATATATATATAGAGAGAGAGAGAGAGAGAGAGAGAGAGAGAGAGAGAGAACATAAAAATCTTATTATGAGGTAAACACGATCAAATACAAACATTTTTATACGCTAGAGTATATATCTATCAAAATGTACTTTTAACAAACGTGTACAGAAGAGATCACACTGAATGCAAAGTAAAATAAAATTGATACGCTACAGGAAAGCTATAGATACACAGAAGACACATGTTCAGATTGTTTAAGCTGTTTTGGACAATATAGCCATGGAAAAAAACAGAAATGCGTGAATAGCTCTAGGCAAATATTATTCTAGTGCTGAAGAAGACATAAATAAAAGTTCATTCGTGACATGGACAATAAGTAACAGTTTTTTTCGGCATGTTCGTAGCTTCAACATAATGTATTTTGAAGAAACTGACACAGTTGCCGTTTTGAATAAAGATTAAATCTTAAAGTTACAACAGCAGAATGATTGCAATACAAATGTTTTTTTTTTGTAATTGATTGGATTTCTTTATATCAATTTTATTGTTAATTTTTACAACTTAGATCAATACGACCGTGCTGAATCCGTTGAAACTCTGCGTTTTATTGGTTTACCAGTCCCATGATTTGTAATCCTTTCAAAGTGGTAGAGCAGCATTGATCTCTCGTATAGTACAATTCCTCTATCATATTGCAATACAGTCTGCAAAACAAGGGCATGCATTTTTCCGCAAACATTTCAGAACGATGCTCCGACTATTACTTTGCAACCTTTATTGCCAAAATGTTTTGGTGTTTACGTTAAAGTGTTTCTGCGTTCGTCACACAATACTGTGATAGCTCTGTTCTGACTGAAAACGTACTCATTGGTAGTAGAATGACAATATTTAATCATTTCGTTTGACGTGACCACGAAGTGACAATAGAGAAGCGTAACATTGACAAATAAATGTATTCCGACTGAGATACAGAATGGCAACAAATTATATAAAAACCGTTTTGGGTATTTAGTCTTTTTGATGATAAACAACGTAAACATTATTGTTTTCTTCATCTGATTATCACTGTGGTAAAAAAACCTGGTTGTCAATGAAATTTGTATAAAAGGGCAGGATATTTAATATTCTATCGAATTTTGTTGAACTATAAAGCTCGTAATCTTTTCAATATTCCAAATGTATATTCAAGGCTTAGCTATCTATGCATGTGTTTTCTCTAAAAAAAAATTCTCGAATCCACTCAAATAGCTATAGAAGCAATATGTACCTGAAAGAAACAGTGTTGAGTAGTGCAATACAGCCTGCAGTGTAGTACCAGCTTTCAGTATGTAAATACATGCGCACTGGCTACATTCGATGTCCTACAAGCAGCATACAGCCTGCAGTGTAGTACCAGCTTTCAGTATGTAAATGCATGCGTACTGGCTACAGTCGGTGTCCTACAAGCAACATACAGTTTGCAGTGTAGTACCAGCTTTCAGTATGTAAATGCATGTATACTGGCTACATTCGGTGTCATACAAGCAGCATACAGTTGGTGCTTGTCATGAACTATTTTTTTCAGGAAAAGTATTTCCTTGACAAATTCAAGAAGTACACACCTTACCAAGCCAATACTCCCCCCAACTCCAACCACCCACGACAAAAGAGCTCTTACTTTATAATGTTCTTTAGGTAGCTGTACAAAATATCATTGATGCTTGCTTGTAATACTTATAAGGCAGTCTCCAATACATATATGCGATGGCATTTAAGTGGCCGTCGCAAGATTTGAGTTTAGCCGACTGACATGCAATCTGAAATTTCTTCCTGTACTTTTCTATGTAAGCTCTATATTTCATAATCTTACATTTTAAACTTACATTTTTACATTTTAAACTTCGGTTGCAATAATTGTTGACGGCAAATGGAAACCCGGAGGAGGTATATAAATTGCATTACGTGCCACAAATGGATAATTTCGATTCATCACGTCTTGGGTCATGTTCTCGCCTTTAAATTATGGAGATAAAACAGGCAAGACTGCTGTCATTCAATTACAGACAGTCTGACCGTGGATATGTATTGATATAAATACAGGAATAAGATGTTTCGTTGCTGAAGTAATCACATGACATTTTAAGTCCGAATCAGAACTTTATGAAATTGTTTATAGACTGAATTTAGTTTTTATCATATACTGGCTTTTCGTGTGTATAATTACGTGACACATGTGAAATGTTAGATTCTTGTCTTGACGAAACACATATGTGTCAATTGTCTGTTTTACTTCTTGTTCGTACTACAATGCTATTTCGAAGGACATACTTAAATGTACTGCAGTTGTAAATGAACTATGAGAATTGCCCCTTTGTTCAATTCTCTTTTCCTATATGCACCACAATCCACAGGAAGAAAATATGATTTTTCAGGATCAAATTAGGAAATGCATAAACTGAGATCAATATATTTTAATTTTGTTGAATGCACATAGCCAGCAATTAGTAAAGGTAAATGAATACAGAAATTGGTCGACTTCGTAATTAATTTCACGATGGATCTGGAAATGGACGAGTTAAACAATTTTCATGATATAATAATAATAATAATAATAATAATAATAATAATAATAATAAATTTTCCAAAATACGTCTATAGAGATGAACAAATATGTGAAATGAAAACATACAAACAGTAATACATGTGGCTCGACAACCATACCGTACCGTGGGCGCGATGTTTTTTATATTCATAGAGATTAGTTCAGTTATCTCTTTTAAGGGTAGAAGTGTTTACAAGAAAAACATGCACCTTGCATCTTTGTGTTGCGCATTCAATACGCATTTAAACAAAAAACTTCGAATAAAGACGTACTAATAACTGATTACTTACTGAGAGTGAGAGAGAGAGACAGGAACCCACAAACCAAAATTACCCTTTTGAAATTAGACAGGCCAAATTCTAGTATTCATTAATATACGCCCACGATATTAGGGTACTTGTCAGTTTATAACAAAACTTATTTCCACCAGACAATGGGACGAGGAGGAAGCTTAAATAATCGACTAGAAAAATGACGTTTTCAAGATACTATTTTCACTAGTTTAAATTTTGGGGCAGTATTTTACAAGCATTAACAAGTATCAACACTTTTCTGAATAAACATGCTAGAGGCACTAAGACTCCTTTTGTATTCCATTGGGAAATGGGAACTACTATTGAACATTCCTTTAATTTCATGAAAATGATCTTACTTGTCGGGCTGAAGAAAGCCACATGGCTATATGACTGGAAATACAATATTCCAACTTTGAAGAACAATTTTTTTTGTCTTCTTAAAATGAGGAAAATCATCTTCATGAAACGGTATAAATATAATATTAGGATATTTAAAACATATTTATTTCCGTGAGACCTGCAATCGAGAATGTAATTACACAGCCTTGACCCTGCCCTACAGTCACGAGATAACACAGCGTTGATCCGGCACCATAGTCACGAGATTATACAGCCTTGATCTGGTCCCATAGTCACGAAATATATTGGGCATACCATTTGAACTTTGACTCGTAATTTCAAAATATTGGCGTTCATTAACTTCACTTAGAAAATTGCTGGCATTGTAGAAAGTGCTGAATTTCTTTGACTTAATAGTTGTAGAATTACAAGCAATACTTGATTGTGATCAGAAGATTCAATCTTCTCTCACATACGAAACATACTTGCATGTCTTCATAGTTAAATTCAAGGAAGAAAAGCAATTGCTCCTGACGATGTAATTGAGTCTTTTTCTTTATCCACTCAAGATCATCCGATCAGCAGCTGAAATGAGGCCAACTGTTGACTATGAAAAGTAGTTTAATCGTTCAGAATTTTCCTAACGTTTCGCAGAAGATTCGTAACTCTGGGACATAAGGGCCATCATGGACTAATTAACGATTATTTTGGTCCTGTTAACATGAGCATTTTAAACTCTGTGTTCTATTATGATATATCTATATCTATATCTATATCTATATGCACGCAGAAAAATATGAAAATATTTAGTATTTAGTTTTTGGCATAGTCAAGTGGCAAATATATTGTATGAAAATGCAATCTTAGACAGCATTTGGACTAATCTTGAGATTCTGATTTGTAATAATGACAATCGTACTTGATTATATTTAACATGTCCAAGGCATCTGTAAAACTTGTATTAAAATGCCTTCCCTCCTATAGCCTTGGTTATAGATTTTTTATCGATGTTTCTTGCCTTCTTCTTGAAGTGACACACTTTTAACCTTAACTAATCCTTGATCTCGGTTTACTAATCCGAGAATTCGAATAAACCCAAATCTCTGATTATTAAATCAAAAGCTCGGATTAGTAAATCGAGAGCTCGGATTAGTAAATCGAGACCTCGGATTAGTAAATCGACATATTGAATTAGTAAACCGAGATCTATTTTTTTATGTTGAATGCCCTAATAGAATGTTGTTTTTGTTTTTTTGCTTTTTGTTTTATTAAAAAAATATTAAATAAATCCTGTACATGGGTAGCGGTTGGTCTGGATACCATCACACAGACTACCTTACATAGAATTTGATAGTCACATATAAAAACAATAAATTAAATCTATGCCTGGATTAATAATATCAATTTCTTTTCATTTCTACCCCCCCCCCCCCACCCCCCCCCCCCAAAAAAACCCCCCACACACAAATATTATAGTACATGAAGAAGAACATTTGCATGGGAGATAACTGATGAGAGAGAGAGAGAGAGTATTCATGTTATAATTCAACACAAAATTGCTTTGTTTTATATCACTAATAAAATACTTACATTCCTTTATTCTGGTCAAGTACATTAGTACTTGAAAGTTATCGGCCAAGCTGAAGATATATCTTCATATATCTTATATGATATTTTACACATTAAAACTTGTAAATGATTTATAACAAAAATGATACATGAATTATACCTTCATAAGCTTCGCATCTATGACTGAATTGATCCCAATCAGTTTATGTTGGCTGCAGACTTTTCTTATTTGTACCGACATGATATTTCTTTTTAAAATGTTTCCAAGTTTGGTACTTTATTCTGAATATATAATTTAAATATGTAGCTCTTTCCTAAAAGTAAAATCAAATTTAAAATTTCATCACATTTGTTTTTTTTATTTATTCCTAATATTGTATCTCTGTTGTGAAGTTAAAATATACAAGGTGTATGCATTTATCTTTCAGCCACCTGAACAATTGTATCCAAAAACATTTAACTACAGCGCAATCATAGAATAAATGAAAAAGTGATTCTTCTGTTTCTCTGCAAAAAAGAACATAACTTGTCTTGTCTCATTCTCAGTTTGTGTAAAAGAACATCTGTAGTTAGAATTCTACGGAAAATAATCAATTAAAAGCAAATGAAGATACATATCTCTAGCACACCTATGTACCAATAACTCATTTAGGTTAAGATCATGCGTCCATTTATTTTTTACCTTTGGATATAAATTATTTTTTTTGTCAAAATAGATAAATACTTTGACAACCTTTCTATTGTTGATTGAGTAATGGTAGTAAAAATGACATAGTTGGTCTATATAAGATAATATCTGAAGCTTCTAAATTTTGTACCTTTAAATATTCTTTGATAACACCTATAATACCCTCATATTATAATTTTTTCCACATTGATAAATTGTTGAAAACAGAATAAAAAATAACAAACTGATTGTTGCATGTGAAATCCCCGATTATATTTACACCACAACTGTACAGATGTGTATAGAAAATGCTGTGATCTCTAACTTTAATATTAGTATTGAATCACACTGGCCCAGCTAGAAACTATTGCCATGAGCCAGGCCTCTATATTTCAGAATGTTTTAACCAACTGAATAAAACATCCTTCCAAAACCAAAGTTGTTCTTATAACCCCTAGAAATCTTTTTAGTAAATTCAATTCCGAAAACAAAAGTATCTTCTATTTCTGGACATGCTTGAATTAACAAGTTTTTACACTTCTATTTTTGGACATGCTTGAATTAACAAGTTTTTACACTTCTATTTTTGGACATGCTTGAATTAACAAGTTTTTACACTTCTATATTTGGACATGCTTGAATTAACAAGTTTTTACACTTCTATTTTTGGACATGCTTGAATTAACAAGCTTTTACACTTCTATTTTTGGACATGCTTGAATTAACAAGTTTTTACACTTCTATTTTTGGACATGCTTGAATTAACAAGTTTTTACACTTATCTGTATCAAAAATGTAAACTGAGATCTTGGATTGGTAAATAGATATATCGGATAAGGAAATCTAGATTTTGGATTAGTAAACCGAGATCTTGTATTATTAAAAAAACGTGAAATATGTCTCTTCAGGGCTCCCGTACTAATCCTACATGGAATTTATCGCAATTTCATTCATTTATGAGGGCAGCTATCTATAATAGGTATGCGTTTTTTGCGATTTATGTCAGTAACTTTACAGTATGCGCATCGATTTTAAGAATACAGAATAAGCTGTCTGTTTTTAAAATTAATAATTGCCAATATGTCACTTACATGTTGTATCTTAGGTTTATAGTAGACAAAGCAGACACAATTAATTATGGAAGAGAGCCAACCGTAGAGGATTCTGTTAGTTTTTTGGATGGGTCGTACGAAAAGGTTGCTGAGCTTCACAAAATTTGCGACTGAGCAGCCAAGACTGAAAAAGCAAAATAAATAAAGACTTTAGATACTTTTCAAACCCTCTTGTGTCTAACAACATCATAGCTCCATTATTAACGTGTCTTTAGCGTAAATGAGGGTTAAAAAAAAGCTGTGATAATACAAAACTTGGTTAACATCACCTGATGGTCCTTTTCGCTTTAACGTTTTCCAAGACATCTGAATGACTTTTCTTAAGTAGAGCTTTGCTTAAAGAAATGGGTTTGTTGTCCTTTTTTTGTACGGAATATGCTAACAGTTATCAAAATTATTAAATGAAGTAAACAATATTTAAATGACCTTTCAGAATTTTCCTGGAGTTACCTACTAAACCAATCGAGAAAATATTTTCTTTTAGCAAAATTATAACTTTTTTTTAAAAAAATCCCCAAGCATTAAATATTTTGCTTAGAAAATAGCATGGAATAATCAAAAGAAATGCCAAGTCTTCGATTCTTGTATAGAACAAGTTTATATCATAATAAAAGAATAATTAATTGTGAAGTTAAAAAATAATCTTATCTGAATGCTTACAGGATTTGCATGGTTTTAACCCGTCTCTTATTTAATCTCTTCTTGAACTGATTATGTATGTCAGTTTCATTCTCTCTCACTCTCTCTCGTATCTTTGCATATATATATATATATATATATATATATATATATATATATATATATATACACGAATAAATAATAATATCATACAGGTTAGAAAATTATGTTAATGTTATCAAGCATTCTCCTGTAGAATCCAGGGATAGCACTTTCCGCTCTGTTTGGTGTATATTTGTAATTCTCTCTCTCTCTCTCTCTCTCTCTTTCTCTCTCTCTCTCTCTCTCTCTCTCTCTCCATATATATATATACTCTCCATATATATATATATATATATATATATATATATATATATATATATATATATATATATATTCGATAATACATAACCCACTGTTCTACATTTATGTAGACCAGGATTGTTAGGTACAGCTACAAATCTTGTTAATGGAAACATTGATTTAAACTCATGTAGAAAACCAGTAAAACTGTCAAGAGTTACCCCAATGTAAAAGACAAATAGAAACATTGATTTAAACTCATGTAGAAAACATGTAAAATTGTCAAGAGTTACCCCAGTGTAAAAGACAAATAGAAACATTGATTTAAACTCATGTAGAAAACATGTAAAATTGTCAAGAGTTACCCCAGTGTAAAAGACAAATAGAAACATTGATTTAAACTCATGTAGAAAACATGTAAAATTGTCAAGAGTTACCCCACTGTAAAAGACAAATAGAAACATTGATTTAAACTCATGTAGAAAACATGTAAAATTGTCAAGAGTTACCCCACTGTAAAAGACAAATAGACTCTTAGATAAACATAATTATCGACCAGTAATCACTGTGCCACCTGTATCAAAACACTTTGATAGAGCAATATATGAATTTCCTGAATGCATATTTCAGCAATATCTTTTTACTACTTCTGTCGGCTTTCAGGAGTGGATACAGCTGCCAGTCTATTTGGATTGCTTTCATTGCGGAAATGGCGAAGGGTAATGGACAAAGGACATAATGTAGGTGCAGTTTTAAAGGTCCTATCCAAGGCTTGTGACCACCTGCCTCTGTACACCTGCCTCGGTACTTTATTAAGCAAAGGTTGATAGCCTATGGGTTGGATGATGGGGCTGTTGATATACTTACTAGTTATCTAAGTAATATATATCAGTGTGTTCAGTTAGGTAGTTACAACAGTGAATACTTATGTATCACTAAGGGTGTACCGCAATTTAGTATACTAGTCCCAACCATATTTAGTATATATTTTCAATGACATCGTTTATTTGACCAAGAAAACCACATTCTGTAATTATACGGATGATAATACCATGACTTACTCACATGAGAATTATGAAATTCTTAGATTAACCATTGAAAGTGAAGGTATACTATTGATCATATGGTTTTCGGATAATCCATATAAATTCATCGGCTTAGCAATAGGACAGAAAACGTTTGATCAGAAGCCGACTTTGATATTGGGGATACAATAATTACAAGTGAAGAACCTGCGAAACAACTCGGGGTCTAAATTGTCTTTTGAATTTTTTTTATCAGTAATCTGAAAGAAAGCCCGAAAACAAATAAATCTACTGAAACCGATTTCACATTATCTGACGCTAGATGGTCGGAAAGCCATATACCATTTTTTGTCCAATAGTATGTATTTCTGTAGTCCAACGAACATTAACAAACAAGAAAAACGGCATTTATGAGCACTCAGATTTGTATATCAAGACAGCAGTAGTACATAGGAGGAACTGCATACAAAAGAAAACTCATGTACTCTGCATGTAAATAGGTTTATGCATATGGCTACAGAGACCTACAAGATTGAAAACGGCTAAAGCCGTCCATACATGCATAATGTTACAAAAATAAAAGACTCTATTCTCTCAGGTATGTAAATATGGTAGAAATGCCAATATATATTACAGTTAGCTATGGTTAATAAGGTTTTAGTTTGGCTGTGTAATTTTTATGGATCTCACTTCCAAGAAATGCAAGAACAGTTGCTTCTTTTAATGCTTTTAAGAAATTGATCAGAAGTTGGGCATGGATTAAATGCAAATATGCATATAACTTATATTTAATTCATAACTTAAGCTAAGCAAGTCTTTAAACATGTTTTTAAAGTGCACTGAAAATTGTGCTTGAATTTTAGTTGCTGTTAATTATTCAGAGCTGTTAGTTCCCTACATATACATATAATAGGTATGTTCGTACATACAATTTGGATGCATGTGTCATGTAAATCCATGTAAAATTATGTGAAACGGTTGATCATGATTGTTATATATATATATATATATATATATATATATATATATATATAAAAGTCTGTAAATTATGTATATATATATATATATGTATATGTATGTAGGTTGTTATATGTAGCTAGGTATGTAGGTAGGTTAGATGCATGTCCCAAGTAAAGAATAGTGAAACTATATATGTATATATATATGTGCTTTATTAAGTCTTATGCAGTTATATGTTACAATAGGTGCTACACTATTGATTTTCATGTATATTTGCAGTTTGTCTATGTATGTACTCTGTTAAGCCATGCAAAGCTATGTGTTACTGTATGTATTACTGTACTGATGCAATCCAATGTATGTTTGTAATTTCTCTTGTTGTATGAATAATGCGGAATACCATTTATTCTAATGTTTTAAATATTTGGTAGTAAAAGGTCAATAGAGCTTGTATTTTATATGTTGTAAGCGTATGCACCGACTCTAAATAAAGATTACTTGAACTTAAACATGAATAGTTTGGTCTGGTTTGGTGTTTACGGCACATCATCACAAATAGATTATTTAGTGCGGAGACAATTGGAGCAAAGTGCCTTGCCCATGGAAACACTACGGTATCCAACCCTGACTGATCCAATGGTAGGATTCGTACACGCACCCTTTCGGTCGCAAGTCCTGCACGCTAACTACTTAGCCACAACGGCTTCTTTGAACTTGAATACGAAGTGAGGTTCGTGACAAGATAAAATTAATAGTTCCTTCGTAGTGCATTACAATGCATGTTTGTACTCTCAGGAGGAACATAAAGATGGATTTCATTACAACTCAAATTTAATGACTTTGAATATTATTCAGTCCTTTGTTTTGCAAAATGAAGTCAGAGGTACATCATTATTTTGTCACTTAGAATTAGAGGGTTAATAATCGTGATGGTACACAACCTGGTCAACACAATCTACTGCCTCTTATAAAGCTTTAGTTTTCCAAAATCAAAGTATCTGAATGACTTTTTCTATAGTCGGGTTATGCCCAAAAGACAAGTTTTTCTTGTTTTGTATAGAAACTATCACAAAAGTATTCAATGATAATCTCTTAAATAATTAAAACTAGGTTTTAAAAGAGATCATGAATGTTTATATATATATATATATATATATATATATATATATATATATATATATATATATATATATATATATATATATATATATATATATTGCAATTTCTAATTCAGACGTGTGGTAAACATGACCGAAATAAAGCTACTGTATTAGCATTTAATCAGCACATTTTGACAATATAAATAATAATTTATGATACTTTACAGCATTCTTAAGAAACAAAAATATTTTCTCCTCCTATCCCAAATGTTTTCGTTATTGCTCATAGTACTTGTATTGATTTATATCTAAATCATTTACACCAAGTGAAGCATTTTGATTACAAGCACAAATAAATGATTTTTAAAATAGGATATGCTCGAATATGAGATATCAGATTTTCAGATACAATGAGTTAAATAAAATTTATCACAGAATTTCCCAAATAATTATCGCACAAACCCAGTCTCTTCAATATTTACATTGTTACTGCCTTGCCAATATAAGTTTTTTCTTTTTGTGGTTAAATAGGCAACATAATATTTTTGCTTAATTGTGCCTGAAATGTGACATCTCAGCCAATAGAAAATGTGATATTTTTATTTCAAGTTTGTGATGAGAAACGATAGGAAGTGAGGTTACATATTAAGCCAAGTCAATGAAGGACAAGCATAACAGTATCGTCCTTCATCGTGGTTCATCAAAATGTATTGTTTGTACGTCCGCTAGACACATGTAGATATTTTTCATTACAATTCAGAAACATCTGCCCCGAAAATTAGGTATTATCCATAAGGTGGGTCAACCGTCCAGAGTGTTGTTATTGAATACAATATATTTATCATTGAAGGTAATAGTAATTTTGAATATATTTTCCAATATAGGGCAATATAAATATTGTATACTTCGCACATAGTTTTGGGAGGTACATATTTACTGTAAATATGCTAAAGCCGGAGAAACATGTAGAATTTTTCATGAAATCACGTTCTGCAATTCTTTTCACATAAGAGGATAATCCAAATATAATCTGAGAGTAATTTCAAGGGAGGAAAATATAAACGTTTGTGACACCATGTAAAAACCATGCATACTGTGTGCACGATTTCATAAAAATTATCGTATAATTAAACGCCGTTGATATAAATTAAGGCAAATTTCATTAGAGATTATTACCATTTACAACACTGCCTCATTAAAGGGCCATTAAATATAACACGGTTTCGTTTACAAGGCGGGTATGATCATGGATCCCATTCTATTATGTAGTATGTATAGTGTACCTAATTATAAGGCGGTTTGTCTATAAGGCTGTATACTCCATGGCTTTCATGGACATCATTATAACGAGGGAGTGCGGTAATATACTTTTGCAATATCACGATTGTGTCGGCTACAGCGCCTAGAGACTATAATACCAGGTATGGAGCTAGCTAAAATCTGACGTAACTTGTATCAAGGGCACGAACATGGAAAATCATACCATCAGCACCAGCACTTTTTACATGTGGAAATCGTCGTGATAATATCCTACTCAACCGCTTACAATACAAATGTAATACTCTCAATTTGGATTTATATCGTGCTTGTCTTATTAAGTGTCCTGCCTGTTCGTGTAGTTTACCAATTAAAAACAGCTTTAATTTTATCATTGTATGAATTCTCCATCGTCATGATCAAACTGTTCTGTTTAAAAATCCACTATGAGTTAGCTTAATTGACTTATATAAACATTTTGGGGAAAGGATTATCTTTCATATGCAGAAACGGATCCATAATTACTCAGATTCAGAATTATATCAACAAACTAAACAATTTTAATGAATAGTTATAGTTATTTCTACGAATAGGTACATGTATGTATGTATGTATGTATGTATGTATGTATGTATGTATGTATGTATGTATGTATGTATGTATGTATGTATGTATGTATGTATGTATGTATGCATGTATGTATGTATGTATGTATGTATGTATGTATGTATGTATGTATGTATGTATGTATTTATGTATGTATGTATGATGTATATCTAAACGTTTTGATGAATAGTTATAGTTATTTGACGAATAGTTATAGTTATTTGATGAATAATTATAGTTTGATGAATAGTTATATTTATTGGATGAATAGTTATAGTTATTTGATGAATAGTTATAGTTATTTTGATGAATAATTAGATTTATTTGATGAATAGTTATAGTTATTTCTACAAATAGGTATGTATGTATGTATGTCTATATGTATGTATGTGTGTATGTATATGTGCGTGTATATAACATTTCTATCATAATTAAAATGTGTACATTTCTTATTCAGAGTATAATTTCATTGATGAACATATTTGTTTTTCAGACTAGAATGTATAAACAAGTACTATAAATAGGTGCACAGTATACCGTTCCTATGTATCGTTTTCTCGTGAATAATGTATTTGTGTTATATGACACTGACGATAAAACGAATGATGACAATGATGATGGTTTCTTTAATGTTTTAATTATATTTGATATATAATTCAATTTTTCTGTATAGCTATATCAATGCTCCAGTAATTGCTGGCTTTAGTTCCTAAAATTGTACTACCATACGGATGTGACTGGTAGTAACAATATAGACTTGTTTTATTATACTTATGTGTTGAATTACAAATTAAATGGATACAAATTGAAAGAAAAAGACATGGGTCAAATTCTATCGCTTTTCTTTCCTTTCTATTGCCACCATCATCCCATGAGCTGTTTTCTGTCATATCTTTTCTATTTCCACCACCATCCCTTGAGCTGCTTTCTGTTATGTCTTTTCTATTGCCACCACCATCCCTTGAGCTGTTTTATGTCATGTCTTTTATATTTCCACCACCATCCCTTGAGTTGCTTTCTGTCATGTCTTTTCTATTGCCACCACCATCTTTTGAGCAGTTTTCTGTCATATCCTTTCTATTTCCACCACCATACCGTGAGCTGCTTTCTGTTATGTCTTTTCTATTGCCACCACCATCCTTTGAGCTGTTTTATGTCATGTCTCTTATATTTCCACCACCATCCCTTGAGTTGCTTTCTGTCATGTCTTTTCTATTGCCACCACCATCCCTTCAGCTGTTTTCTGTCATGTCTTTTCTCTCCCTTTCCTATTTATTCTATATTTAAGCTTCCATTTATGTTATTCATTATTTACTTCTCGCCATATGACTTTGTTTTTTATAATGGGGAGGAACTAGTAAGTTCTTGTCACCGTGTTTCTTACCCTTATGCAAGTATATTATTTTTAAAGCAATAAAATATGTTTAACCTAAACATACTTTCACAGTTCAGAAATAGAAGATCTTACACGAGTGTAACTTTGAAATGTAATTTATGAAACGAGTCGAATAATTTGTATCTTTTGCGAGCTTTTGTGAGGAAAAATTTGAATGTATTCAACGAGTTTCATACATTTCATCTGCAATAATCGCAAATATAAGGTTCTATACAAAGAAATATATTTATTTTATTCAATGAAACTGTGAAGTGAACCAACTTTAAAATACATTCGGATGCTTCGATCATTAAACCTTTGCCTTACATTACGTCTTGACGTCATATGTGACATCTCGGTGTGCTATTATACATATTTGATATAGGAAAATACGATATGGGTATACTGAACTAAATAACGCAGTAGTCATTGTGGACGAATTTCTCGTGCTGTGCATCCAAGCAAAAGTTAATTTCTCACGCGATTTGCCG
Organism: Margaritifera margaritifera; assembly: GCA_029931535.1. Lineage (NCBI taxonomy): Eukaryota > Metazoa > Mollusca > Bivalvia > Unionida > Margaritiferidae > Margaritifera > Margaritifera margaritifera. Next base: position 281,637 of record JAQPZY010001569.1, read on the forward strand.
TGTCTGATAAAGCTCAAGAGCAAAGAAACACAAAAACTCGTAATTTTAATCTAAAGAAAGGAAATTGGACACACAATACTTTTATCGTTACATTCACAAGTTGTTTTTACTCCAGTTCAGAGTATTTCTTCTGCCACTAAGAATGAACTAAAGACGTTTACCCCATCTTGCAGTGTACATGGCTACCTATGTGAACTAACTTCCTGCTGGCGCTGCAAACACATACGATCATGTTCAAGAAGTACCACTGAGAAATCAAACTTGTATGCGCCGAACTTCATTTAAATCAAACCTATGTTTTGGAAATATTGGCTCTACTCATTTCTATAGGGAGAATTAATTAAATTCAATTAATCATTCATTTACAGATCTTAATAAAAAAAAATATATAGTGATGGAAATTACAAAGTTAAAGCTTTGTAAAAGATGTATAAAAGTGTTATTTTTATTTATTTATTTCTATTATTTTTTTTTGTGTGGAAAATTTAAAGAACTGTGAAAAGTTAAAATATATACAGGTAAAAACGAACTTTATACATGCTGTTGTCTTTTGTTCGCGATTTATACAAAAATATATTTTTTACAGTCTGATGCTTGTATGCAAAGTAAAATAATGTAAATACATTCATAATATTTGGTTGAATGTTTTTTGATTGTATTTAACATTTACAAATATATTACATAAACATTAACTGGGGTAAAGGATGCATGCTATTGGACGTCATATTTTCAAAGCTTTATGAAAACAGACTCCATTACTTATAGCATGCCGAATGTTAAGACTGACCCAGGAGGGCAAAGATATCCCAAATGAATTTTGAAACACATAAACGAAATACGAACGATGTAGATAATCATATCTTGTATAAATGATAGGACGAAAACTAAACTTTGTTGACATCAAAAGAAATGAATTTTGAAGATATATGAAGGAGAAATAAGAAAGTCCGTGAATTCAATATTTACATGGATGCTTTAATGACACTGTTATTTGCTACAAAGAACCGCAAGTTCTAAATCTTTGTTGGCAATTACAACAGGATTGATCCATAGTTGGACATTGTTGTACCTTATTTGATCTCTTATCAAATAGGAAAAACCAAACCTCAATTCTCTATCCTTTAAGACATTTGAATATTGGACTGAATGCATTGACTTCAGATATTGACGTTTAAAAAAAGCGGCAAGCCTTGCACATAGATGCTGTTACAATCGTTCATATTTATGGACAATGGAAACAAAGCAACTCGTATATGGTCCTGATATTGTTTTGCAGAGCTGTATCATATGCAAACATTTCTGATTGAGAATCTTACCCAAGCTATTTGCCAATTTGTCGTCTCGGTCTATAGAACCTATCAATCTCTTAAGTGATAGAGTTACAGTTGTTTGAGACTGGGAGAAAAGCATGGAGAGGAAGTTTTTAGGCACATAACAGGACTCGGCAAGAAACGTGCAATAAATAACTTTGAGTCCAGGAAGATATGTCTTGACACTATATTTTTGAAGGATATCTGTACTGAGAGTTACTATTTATTTAACGACAAATGTTTAGTGTAATCAAGAGAGATATCATAGGAGAGAAGGTCATGACTCATCAATTGCTTTATCAGATCAACAACTAGCAGTTTACCTCTGGAGCCCCATTGGATCGAGTTGAAGTCTGGCGATGGGTTCGATAATTTCCATTTAATGGATGACAAGTTCCCATTATTATCCTTAAATAAAAAATAAATCGTCATTTTGTTCAGCTCTGATTTATCAAATCGTCGAAGAAAGAATAAATTATGCAAGGAGGAATAGTAGCAGCTGTTTTTATCCCTTGCGTCTAGAGCGCAGACAATGTGAAATATTTCGACTTTTGAAGCTTTAAATAGACAAGATAAGCCACTAATCTTTGATCTTCATTTTTAACATTTAAATTAGTAATCCTAGTATAGTCATTTTCGCTTCTGATCTTATTCTCTTTCAAATTTTTTTTTTCTGTCATCTGGCGAGCATTATAATTCGTCTGGTCTTAAGTTTTATATGAAATTTTCACTGTTGTTTTCTTTTGGAGGAAGACTATTTAAATGTGAATATAGGGAAAATTAAAACCCCGCGAAAATAGTCCGCTACAAAATATATTTATTAGACTGTTCGGCATTTGTTCTCAGACGGTATTTAAAATATTTCAGTTTACGACATAAGCAACTGCTATAGATTAAGTTGTTGCTATATTTCGCGTTATATTGGTTTCAAATATATTTTGCGATAGAAAATTTGTTTACAAGGCAAATAGCTCGGAAACAAGTCAAACGTACTGGTTCCTCCCAATTATAGAAGTATAAGCATATACGCAAGATGCATATACAATCCAATTATCAACTCAGCTATATATGAAAGAAGAGAGAGAGAGAGAGAGAGAGAGAGAGAGAGAGAGAGAGAGAGAGAGAGAGAGAGAGAGAGAGAGAGAAAGAGATAGAAAGAGAGAGAGAGAGAGAGATTAGTGTAGTCAAAATTGGCATGGTGCATATTTTCTAATGTACTGAATGTGTGTACATGCAATAGCCATATAACAGGAACATAAGTAATTGTATTTAACTATGGTAAATCTTGTTTTGAGAATGAATTTCTGCATTTCCTTTTGAACAGAGATTTTTTGTTCAGTGGTCAATGAATCATTTCCAAACAAAAGAGTAGTTCCATCAATATAAAAATTTAGATTGGTGGATTTGTACAACAAGATATGTCTCTGAATAAAATATAATCTGCACTCAAAATGAAATGGTGGTCATTTTCTGTGGGATGACTACAGGAACGGGAGGGATCTGAAATAAAGTTTTCCCTAAGCAGATCATAATTAAGAGTACTGCATTTATGTCTCAGTCTTGTGATAAAATAGATGTTCTGTGATCATTACAGGCTGGGTAGGAAGGTGCTATAACAGTTCGTTTTGTTATGCTATTTTTAAATTTTTGATTGTAATGCTATTTCTTGTCGGTTGAGGTAACTCGTGCTGTATGTTCACCATTGATGGCAGGAAAGAAGTTTTAAATAATAACGTACGACCAGCGACGTATTCAGGTTTTTGCCGTCTCTTGGCCCATTCGGAAGTGCCGCCCCAGCCCAACAGCAAAAGAGGTAGGGGGCGGCAGGAAGAGAAGGTTTGCGAATTGCGAATATTATTTTCGACAACTGCTTATTAGTGTTGTGTTCGCTACATATTTTTATTCATTTCAGCGTTTTTTATGTTTTTAAAATGCCGCCAGACTTTTGCCGCCCCGTTAATATTCACTCCATATGTCTGTGCCTAGTCGGTCTGTGCGGAAATATGCCACTGCGTACGATATTGAAATTGAACGAAGTTGTTAGATTTTATTATATTGCAGGATACTGCATCTTGTGCATTGGATGGAAGCACATCTGTAATGTAAGCTGGACATTGTTTGCTGACGATTTCATAAACGTACATATTTTAACTTTCTTCTTTCCTAAAGTGTAGGCCAACCTCTTTGAAAATCAAAAGGCTCTCTACTTGCACATTTTCATAGGACAAAACTAATATAGCTCTTTCAAGATATACTTTTTTAAATTTTTTGGAATCAGCAGTACTACATGCCGATTACACTTCAGATCCATATTCTAAGAATGGGTGAATGCTAGTAAGGTAAATATTGCTGATGTTATCTTTCAAAAGAATGAAAGAATGAACTTAAATTTCTTCACGATCTGAATTACATTGAATAATATAATCAATATGATTTGACCGTGATCCCCATTTGAAGTTATTGTAACTCTCAGATGACAATGAAATGTATCATATTGAAATTCCTCTCCACAAAATTCAAGATCAGATAAATAATTCAGAGTCCCAGTTGGTATACAAGACACATTCTGTTTTAGACGGATGATTAAATTGATTAGCCATAGATTATGAGAACAGAACAGAACTTAACTTGACAACTGAGGTCTAACAATAGACATATGAGATTATGTACAAATACAAAGTATTAATGGTGGTAGTATAGCGGATAGAGAAAGGTAGAAAAGAGAATGGCAGAAATATGTTCATTGTATATATTTCATAATGAGATATTGAAACATATCAGTCTGGGAAAACTTATATCGCCACTGTGGCGATGCCATTTTTATCGCCACAGTGGCGATATCACTTTTTGAACTACTTTCTTTTCCCTTTTAGAATTATATCTGCCATTACGTATGGTATTAAAGCCTGCATTTCGATATTTAGGCCTATTTCATTTTTCTTCTTTTCTACTGTTCCTTCTATCTCTCCCTCCCTTCCTCGCTTTCTCTCTCTCTCTCTCTCTCTCTCTCTCTCTCTCTCTCTCTCTCTCTCTCTCTCTCTCTCTCTCTCTCTCTCTCCATCAGGATGAACAGATCTGAAAATGTGTCAAGACCGTAGACCCTATTGTATACATCTATGTAATAAATGAGGAGGCGCCTTTAAGAAATGCATACAAACCGAACTGCAAACAACAAAAAGTAGGCTTCAAGTATTAACTTTTATAATTTAGTTTTCCACATGAATCATGCAAACTGTCAGTGAATAAACTTACATGACCTGTTGCTATTCGATATGCTGTGTCACCCATACAGTATCGTATACCTGTTACACTCTACGACAAACGGTACACATTTTTAGGAAAAACTCTTTATTAAATTTAGTAATAAAATTCTTTAAGTAGCGATTTTAACTCGTATCACAATATTAATCATGTCTGAAAACGATAGAGAAATCGGGGATAGATGAGTGTTGATTGCAAACCGAAATTAAGTGACAGTCGAAATATGGGTGCAGCGTCTGTTCCCGAACCAGGTGGCAAACTTGCCAAGGCCACACAAAAATGCGCTTTTGAATGCAGAAATGCAGAAATAAACAAACAAACAAACAAACAAAAAATCCTTACAATTAAACTCACAATCATTAAAATCTTTTGTTTAAAGATGTGACACTCTCAAATCTGTCGGGGGGGGGGGAGGACGGGGGGCCGAGTGGTCTAAGGCGCTCGACTTTATAGACCACTCACATCTCACCTTTGTCGGCGTGGGTTTGAGTTTCGGCTCGGCTAACGTGTGTATGTGAGAAAGCTTGCCAGTGGCTTCCCGTGGGTCGGTGGCTCTACTCGGGTTCTTCCTCCACCAGATATCCTGGTCGCCATGTATGGCCTATCAAATGAAAAATGGCGTTAAACCCACAAAACCAAACCAAACCTAAAGTCTGTCGGATGGGACCGCTCTGGGATGTTTCTACAGTAAGTCTACCCCAACAATGTTCACTGTATCAATTCGGGCAAGAAATGTGTTCAAGAAAATACAAATTGCGTAACTTCTGTATGAAAACAGTCATTAATTTGACACAATACACAATTTGAAACATTATATGTACTGTTATGTATGATGTTTATATAATATTATAAATATTTTAGGAAATTATAAATGTTTCTTCACTTTAATATTTGCTTAAATCTTAATGTTATCAGGAAAAACATGTTTAACTAGTGTCCTTGAATTAAGTTGTTTTGATCAATATGTTTTCTCAATTTGAAGACCAAGGTTGATTTTTGTTTACAAGTAAAAATTCCATTAAGATGACTCATGTTCTAGAACATTCTGTCATGTGACCAATCTTTATATATACCATGTTTGGTGGACATTTATTCAGTTTTGACATTACCATCAGTCTTGTAAAGAGCTATTACAGTTGTGAAAATTCATTCCAAATTCTAAGAGAGGAATTATTTTAAATATTCATTGGATTATAACAGTGCTCATAAACTTTTGGATTTTGGATTTTTAATTGATGATTTTGGAATTTATGTGAACTTATATTCAGATATTTTGGAATACTTCATTTTGACATCAGCACATCAAGATTTCTAGTACTTCAGGACTTTGGAGACCATTAGCACATCATAACATTCAAGGACACAGCCGTGAATTCGGATCATTTTATATTTAGGACTTGTGATTAGAACAATCATTCTTATTGGATTATTAGGATTTCAAAACACATTACTGTAAGTGACTTTTTGATTTTTTCATTTTAATTATCTTGTAATAAATTGCTTGTTGATTTTTACTTGATTTGTTGGTTTCACTTTCTTTCTGTTACATTTTTCTTAGACCATAGAGTCGTAACAGAAATTGGGGCCTCGTCGTTCCGGGATTGAATTCCTTTAAAGCATATTAGAGATATTAAATTTATCCTTGAAATTCATATTGATTTTGTCTCTGAATTTTTTTTTGTCTTTGGCAAAGATTTTTAATAGAGAAATTTTTTTGTGTGAAACCAACAAGCATTTACAATGGCATCTAATGTTCAGAATTTCATTTCAAAACCTACCCAGGAGGGGTTAGAGTGCATGAGAAAGGATGAGTTGCTCGAGCTTGCCAGAAAATACAGTCTATCTGAGGCAAAAGTATCATTGACAAAACAGGAGATAAAGATTATTTTGATTCAGTATTTAGTAGGAAAGGGAATTTTTGAAAATAGTGCTTTAAGTTTGAAGAGAAAGCCTGTATCTGGTTCTGACAGGAAATTAAGGGAATTAGAGTTAAAGAACCAAATGGATTTAGAATTGGCAAAGCTTCAGATTCAGAGAGAGAGAGAGAGAAAGAAGAGAGGCAAATACAGATGGAGAGAGAGAAGGAAGAGAGGCAGATACAAATGCAGAAAGAAGAGAGACAAATACAAATGCAGATGCAAAGAGAAGAAAGGGAAATGCAATTTAAATTAAGAGAATTAGAACTGGCAAACAGAGCACACTCCACTCCTTTAAACACAAGTCCAGGTTTTGATGTTACTAGATATATTAGGTTAGTACCCCCTTTTCAGGAAAAAGAAGTAGATAAATACTTTCTTCATTTCGAGAAAATTGCTGAAAACTTGAAATGGCCCAGAGAGCATTGGACTTTGTTATTACAAAGTGTACTTATTGGCAAAGCTCGTGAAGTCTACATTTCACTGTCAGTACAACAAAGCACCGATTATGATGTGGTTAAGGAGTACATCTTGAAAGCTTATGAGTTGGTACCAGAGGCATATCGACACAGGTTTAGGAATTGTAGAAAAGAAACTGGACAAACTCATGTCGAATTTGCAAGGGATAAAGAACAACTATTTGATAGGTGGTGCTCAGCCAAGAAAGTTGATCAAGGTTATGATAACCTCCGACAGCTCGTATTAATTGAAGAGTTCAAGAGGTGTATCCATAGTGATGTTAAAACCTATCTTGACGAGCAGAATGTGGAAACTTTGGAAAATGCTGCTCGTATGGCTGATGATTATTCCTTGACTCACAAAATTTCATTTGGCAATAAGTCGTCCTCTCAGCAGTTTTCTGGTAAAAAACCATTTCAATCTCATTCGAGTACTTCCAAATTTCACAACAGCACAACTGTTAGGAATCAAACATCTGATAAGACTGATCAGAAATCCTTATCTCTTCCTACGTGCACTTATTGTAAAACAAAAGGACACGTTATTTCTGATTGCTTCAAGTTGAAAAATAAGCAACAGAGTAAAGACAGAGCTTTTCCAAATGCTCTTATTTCTACGAGGTCAAGGTCACGGTCTTGTATTGAAAGCAATACATTTGTTGGATCAAACAAACCCCAGTCTGATTCTATTTTGGAGGCTTATGAACCATTCATGTCAGAAGGTTCTATATCACTTATTGGTGATTCTGCCAAACCTATCCCAATTAAAATATTAAGGGACACTGGAGCTTCTCAGAGTCTTTTATTATCAGGTACTTTGCCTTTGTCTGAGGAGTCTTCTTCAAGTGAAAGTGTTCTTGTTCAGGGAGTAGAGTGCGGCTTTGTAAATGTTCCTCTTCATTGTGTAAATTTGGCATCAGACTTAGTTTCTGGACCTGTGACTGTTGGGGCAGTGACTTCTTTACCCATAGAGGGTGTTCATTTATTACTAGGCAATGACCTAGCTGGAGATAAGGTTGTGGTTAATCCACTTGTAACTGACAAGCCTTGTTTGGATCAGAAAGTTGATCCTGTCGAAACTGAAATCCCTGATTTGTACCCTGCTTGTGCAGTTACTAGAGCTATGGCAAAAAGAGCTCTTGAGAGTGATGTTGATCAGGATATTATTCCTTTAGCTGACACATGTATTGGTCAGTCTTTTGATGAGGTCACTTTTTCCTCAGGTATTGATCAATCAAATGGTATTGATCACAGTGATCCTCTTTTGGCAACTCATTCTCTTTGTCCTACTCAGGGTGACAAACGACAATCCCTTGTCGTTGAACAGGAGCAAGATCCCGAGATATCTTGTTTGTTTCAGAGGGCTATTAGTGAAACTGAAGCCACACAAGTTCCAGTGTGTTACTTTGTGAAAAATGGGGTCCTTATGAGGAAATGGAGACCACCTGATGTACCCGCTGGTGACGAGTGGTCAGTGAGCTATCAAATTGTTGTTCCTAAGTCATATCGACAGGAAATTCTTAATTTAGCCCATGAAACTCCTTTGGCTGGTCATTTAGGAGTCCGTAAGACTTATCGCAAGGTCTTGAATCATTTTTATTGGCCGAAACTGAAAAGTGATGTTTCTAAATACTGCAGATCTTGTCACACTTGTCAAATGGTAGGAAAACCCAATCAGAAGATACCTAAGGCTCATTTACAACCTATTCCTGCATTTGATGAACCATTTAGTAGAATAATAGTAGACTGTGTTGGTCCTTTACCTAAAACCAAGTCAGGCAACCAATACTTGTTGACCATCATGTGTGCATCTACAAGATTTCCAGAGGCAATTCCTCTGAGAAATATAAAAACTAAAACTATTGTGAAAGCTTTGGTGAAGTTTTTTACACTTGTTGGCCTTCCCAAATCTGTCCAGTCGGATCAAGGATCAAATTTTATGTCTGGAATTTTCCAACAAGTTATGCATGAATTAGGCATCCAACAGTTTAAATCTTCTGCCTATCACCCTGAAAGTCAAGGTGCTTTGGAAAGATTTCATCAAACTTTGAAGAGTATGATTCGATCATATTGCTTTGATACAGAAAAGGATTGGGATGAGGCTGTTCATTTGTTGTTGTTTGCTGTTAGGGAATCAGTTCAAGAGTCGTTGGGTTTTAGTCCCTTTGAACTAGTTTTTGGTCATACTGTCCGTGGAAAATTGAATATATTGAAAGAGAAACTTCTTTCAAATGAAGATTCAGAGATTAATCTTCTTGATTATGTCTCTGATTTCAAATACAAGTTGTCAAAGGCCTGTGAAGTAGCAAGGACTAATCTTCACACTACCCAGTCAAAAATGAAATTAAGGTATGACAGAAATTCACAGGAAAGGAGTTTTAAACCTGGTGACAAAGTTCTGGCTCTCTTTCCCATACCTCAGAATCCTCTTCAGGCTAAATTATTTGGTCCTTATACCGTTGAAAAGAAAGTAAATGACTTAAATTATATCATTAACACTCCTGGGAGACGGAAACAGAAACAACTTTGTCATATAAATATGTTAAAGGAATATTTTGACAGAGATAGCCCAGCTAATTATTCAGTTAATTTAGTTGTACCTGTCCCACACAGTGAAGATATCAACGATGGAATACGATCAGACTATAGTGACTCTGGTATAACCAATCTTCGGAATTCAGAAATATTGAACAACCTAGACCAGAAACTTTCACATCTACAACAACAGGAAAGAAATGAACTAAAACAGCTATTACATGACTATGAGCACTTGTTTCCTGATGTTCCAACACGAACAAGTAAAATTTATCATGACGTTGACATTGTAGATTCTGCGCCTGTGAAACAGCATCCTTATAGGATGAATCCTCTCAAACAGAACTATCTGAAGAAAGAAGTTCAGTATCTACTGGAGAATGATTTCATAGAACCAAGTAAAAGTAACTGGAGTTCACCATGTATTCTTGTTCCCAAGCCAGATAATACATTCCGTATGTGTACTGACTATAGAAAAGTCAACAGTGTCACCAAAACTGATTCATTTCCAATCCCAAGAATGGACGATTGCATTGATAAAATTGGAAATGCGGAATATGTCACCAAGTTTGACCTTTTAAAAGGATTCTGGCAAATTCAGCATTTGCAACTCCAGATGGACTTTATCAATATAAAGTCATGCCGTTTGGAATGAAAAATTCGCCTGCAACGTTTCAACGTCTGATGAACATGATAACATTTGGTCTTGATAATTGTGACGCTTATATCGATGACGTCATTATCTACAACAACACCTGGGAAGATCATTTGGAAACCATTCGAAAATTCTTCGATCGACTCAGTGATGCGAATCTGACAATTAATTTGAGCAAAAGTGAGTTTTGCCATGCTTGTGTCACATTTTTAGGACATATTGTGGGACAAGGTCAAGTTAAACCTATAGAAGCTAAGTTCAAAGCTATCTCTGAATTTCAAGTTCCAATTTGTAAAAAGCAACTGATGGTATTTCTAGGTATGGCTGGATATTATCGGAAATTTTGTTCCAATTTTTCCAAAAATTGCTGAACCTTTGACAAGTTTATTGAGTAAGAAAACCAAATTTCATTGGTCTGACAAGTGTCAGGAATCTTTTGACAAGTTAAAGGCCATGCTTAAGAATGCACCAGTTCTTTCTGCACCAAATTTTAGCCAATCATTTAAATTATCTGTTGATGCAAGTGATGTAGGGGTTGGTGGAGTATTGATTCAGGAAGACAAAAGTGGTGTGGATCACCCTGTGTGTTATTTTTCTAAAAAACTAAACAAGCACCAGAAAAATTATTCCACAATTGAGAAGGAATGTTTGGCTTTGATATTGGCTTTACAGCATTTTGAAGTGTATGTTACCTCAGCTCTTTCTCCAATTATTGTGTACAGTGATCACAATCCCCTTACTTTCATCAACAAAATGAAAGATAAAAATCGGAGATTGTTGAGATGGAGTTTGATATTGCAAGAATATAACATTGACATTAAACACATCAGGGGAAAAGACAATGTGATTGCAGATGCACTCTCACGTGCCTAGAAATGTAATATTGCTTGATGTAATTAAGTCCAGTATCATAAAACATGTTCTTATGTAATTTTGGTTATTATAGTATTAGATGTATATTCAAAAGAAAGCTTTATTACATAAATCTTTCTTTTTCTTTATGAGGGGAGGAGTTATGTATGATGTTTATATAATATTATAAATATTTTAGGAAATTATAAATGTTTCTTCACTTTAATATTTGCTTAAATCTTAATGTTATCAGGAAAAACATGTTTAACTAGTGTCCTTGAATTAAGTTGTTTTGATCAATATGTTTTCTCAATTTGAAGGCCAAGGTTGATTTTTGTTTACAAGTAAAAATTCCATTAAGATGACTCATGTTCTAGAACATTCTGTCATGTGACCAATCTTTATATATACCATGTTTGGTGGACATTTATTCAGTTTTGACATTACCATCAGTCTTGTAAAGAGCTATTACAGTTGTGAAAATTCATTCCAAATTCTAAGAGAGGAATTATTTTAAATATTAATTGGATTATAACAGTGCTCATAAACTTTTGGATTTTGGATTTTTAATTGATGATTTTGGAATTTATGTGAACTTATATTCAGATATTTTGGAATACTTCATTTTGACATCAGCACATCAAGATTTCTAGTACATCAGGACTTTGGAGACCATTAGCACATCATAACATTCAAGGACACAGCCGTGAATTCGGAACATTTTATATTTAGGACTTGTGATTAGAACAATCATTCTTATTGGATTATTAGGATTTCAAAACACATTACTGTAAGTGACTTTTTGATTTTTTCATTTTAATTATCTTGTAATAAATTGCTTGTTGATTTTTACTTGATTTGTTGGTTTCACTTTCTTTCTGTTACATTTTTCTGAGACCATAGAGTCGTAACAGTACAAACTATATTTGTAAAAAGTCGCTGTCCTAAAATTATGGTAAACTTTGGAACTTCTTTTTGTCGCCCTAGTTATGCATTCGTTAATCGGATATGCACAGAATGGAAAAAAAATCTATGCAAATTAGATGGTTTTTGCATTCAAAAATATAAATCGTGAAGTTAATTTTTTTATTGACAGTCGTGGCTTCGCCACTCTTGACTGTACAATGTTTCCACTTCACTCGTGAAATATTTCCTTATATGTACTCAAAAACATAGATATCCTCTATATATTCTGATCATTATTTTGGATATTCATAACAAAATGTGAAGAAAATGATGATAGACATGACTTATATATTAGTTCTGTAAATTTTCTTAATCTAAAAAGTACGTTAAAATTTATGTTATTTAGCAACTCAGTTAATTTGTATGTATTGACATTTTTTAGATACTTATTACTTATATATTGTTTTCTTATTTCAAAATGTTGAAAATGATAGTGCAATTCATTGCCAATATCTTGCGAGGCACATAATTCACATTTTCTTTTGAGATATATTTAAATTTTAGGACGTCACAGTTTCAATGGCAACCTACGGTTCGTTGTACGGAAATTTGTTAAGATTATTCTATTCTTTTCTGGAATATGTGTTAAAAAAAGGTTCAAATTTAAAAGATTTTGAAATAACCGATAAGTTCTACTGTTAGACGAGTCGGAACACTAGTATGCCAAGTTTGTATACATTGATCTTTTTGTCTGATTTTGACCGTTATCTTTAGCCAATCAACAGAGGGGAATGATAGAGATAACCATGAATTATTCAGACCAAAATTATACAAAGTTTGCTTGATAAAGGAAAGTCGTTTAAAATTTAATATACCAGCAGCAGCATCGTGTAAGATAATGTCGTATAACAATTTTGAAATTTCATTCATAAAAAGAAAAAAACATTTTCTAAGAAATCCGTGTGCACATGTTCAATAATGGTATTATCACTAGAATCCCCGTTTTCGCCTCCATATAACAATATCGGTAAAACAGCATTATAAAAAGATTAAATTGTAAATACGGTGGTAGAGACATATTTCTTAGTCTTTTATAAAGGGCACACAAGGCTTTTTTTAGTTCATGTAGTGATTCTCTTTTTTGCTGAATGAAAGGAGCCGTTGTTTGTAAAACGTAACCCTACATATATACACTGATCGACTATTTCCTGTCACGTGTCACCAAATACAAACAATAAACGGTTAGACAGCCTTGAACCAAGTATAACTATTTTTTAAAAACATTTTTGTAACATTTACTTTGAATCTCCATTCTTTTCAGTATATATATATATATATATATATATATATATATATATATATATATATATATATATATATATATATATATAATTAAATAAAAAATTTCTGATCTTGTTCGCGATCTGCAAGAATAACAGTATCGTCAACATAAAGGATAGCAAGTAATTTTAAGGGCAACATAAATTCTGTTTCCTGGTATTTAATATTCACACCCTTACAACATTTTGGAAACAAAAACTCTATAACAAAAATAGGATTGGTGCGAGATTTTCACCTTGCCTTATTTCACACTGACATACAAATAAATCCAAACATTCTTTATTGATATACACGCATGACTTAACTTTACCGTACATATTTATATTTATATTCAGCAGTTTACCGTTAACTAAATTTAGAACCATTTTTTTTCTCCAAAATCCAGCCCGCCACACTGTGTCCAATGCCTTTTAGAAATCAACCAATGAACAAAGAAATGTATTTTTTCTTGCTTTTTAAAATTTCTACAAGTGCATGTAGAGAACAATTATTGTCTAGAGCGGAACATTTTTTTCTAAAACCCGAATGATTTTACATTAAAATACCGGACTTCTCTAAATAATCCGCAAGTCTTGCATTTAAAACAGAACCAAACAATTTTCTAAAACACCTCAATAGTGCAATAGGTCAATTGCTCAAGAGCAAATTTGCATCACCTTTATTGTTATATATTTATTGAATTAATTTTATAACCCAAGACTGTGGGATAATACCACTGTCTAAAACTGTATTTAGAAAAGGAAGTATCTAAATGTAGACAAATTAGTTCAGTAGATTTTATATACTCTTTAATGATGTTGGCTATATCAGCAGATTCATTATTTTTAAGATTTTGAATTGCGTGGTGTACTTCTTCAACAGTAATATATCTATTGAATATTTCATCTTCAGTGGATATTGTTGTTTTCAAATCGTCATTTCTTTTTTAATCAAAAGCCTCATTAAGATCTTTGAAGTATTCATGAAACATATTAATGTCTGTCTCAATCTTTTCTCCAACACTATTAATTACTTTCCAGTACTGTTTTGGGTCTGGCTTAAAAAGCTTTCTTAGTTTATCGCCAAATTTAGCCCTGTATTTGCTATTGGACTTATGCATTCTTTGTTTTATACATTCAACTTGCCTGCTTTAGTTCAGTTTCTGATTCTTATGTTCGTACCGATCGGTGCGATCGTCTTGCTAAGTGGTACTTACGTCTGGTCCATTCTGATTCTAGTGTTCTTATCAATCGGTGCGATGTCTTTGCTCATTAGTACTTAAGCCTGGCCCATTCTGTGCGATCTTATTGCTAAGTGGTACTTACGCCTGGTCCATTCTGATTGTAGTGTTCTTATCAATCGGCGCGATGTCTTTGCTCATTAGTACTTAATCCTGGCCCATTCTGTGCGATCTTCGTGCTAATTGGTACTTAAGCCTGGCCCATTCTGTGCGATCTTCTTGCTAATTGGTACTTAAGCCTGGCCCATTCTGTCCGATCTTCTTGCTAATTGGTACTTACGCCTGGTCCATTCTGTCCGATCTTCTTGCTAATTGGTACTACCGCCTGGCCCATTCTGTGCGATCTTCGTGCTAATTGGTACTTAAGCCTGGCCCATTCTGTGCGATCTTCTTGCTAATTGGTACTTACGCCTGGTCCATTCTGTCCGATCTTCTTGCTAATTGGTACTACCGCCTGGCCCATTCTGTGTGATCTTCGTGCTAATTGGTACTTACGCCTCGTCCATTTTGAAAGTTTCGGAATATCATCATTAAAACGCTTTAAACGAACAAGGGGTCGGTGAAACTAGTTTGTAGCGATGAGTCGTCTGCAAATAAGCGAGTAAGATATTTTAAGTTATCAGTTATATCGTTAATAAAGACAAGAAACAGAAAAGGACCCAGGACTGATCCACGGAGGACACCTGCAGTCGTTTGAAAATTCGTTGCCAATGATCCGAGTTCTGTTTGTAATATATACTTCGAGCAATCCTATTAGATTTCCCTTAATTCCAAAACTTTTCAATTTTAGTAATGTGCCTTTATGCCACTCGATCAAAGGCTTTAGATATATCACAGAAAACAACTCATGAAAGTGTATGCTTATTTATTGCATTACATATGGTAAATATGAGTTGAAACGATGTAGAGTGACCTGGTATCAATCTGTTTAAAAACGAGATCTTTGACATAACGAAGATCTGACGGACATTGATACCAGGTCATGTTCTGTTGACCTTTCAATTCACCAATCTAATTATACCTTTCACAGTTATGAAAAAGAAAAACGTAATTCGGAACATACCATTTTTAACATTGATTCTCTCTAAAACTAAACGCAACTCTTTATCTCGTAGGTTGCTAAATATGAGTGGACATGGAATTCCAAAGGTCACAAGAACAAGAACGTTAATCAGTGCCTGTCAGATCTGCTTATTTAAAAGTAGATCCTGATTTTAATCAGATTGACTTGCTATAAACCCCGATTGATATTTATGTCGGAAGTCATTTTGATAGAACTATTTATAAATGTGTTTAAAGACTACATGTATTAAAACACTTAACCGATATTACCACGGAGTGATATTCATCTGTAGTTAGAAACACGATATTTGTCTTTATTATTGAAAAGCGGTACTACATGAGCTAAGTTCCATTTTTTTCGGAAACTGCTCATAATGTAATGACAGATTACATAATAATGCAAACAGTTTGATAATGGAAAATATTCTATTTTCAAGCAAATATTGTTGATATTTTCTGGACCAGAAGCTTTATTATTTTGTAGTGATGAATAACATCTACAATTTTACTTTCACTCATTTCGAGATTATCATATTTTTGGCAGTGTTACTTTCTCGAGAACCGGTAATTCTTTGTTAGAGTCGTATATAGAAGAGATTGCATTGCACATAATATTAATTCAGGAAGTTTTCCTTATCATAGTTTGAATATGCTAGTTTCAAGTCATTTGTTTGAAGTGGGGGAATAATTGATGGGTCATTACATTGTTTAGTAATTTATTTCATTACAGTCTAGTATTTTTTTTTTTTTTTTTTTTTTTTTTGTTTGATCTGTGGTTTTCTGACAATTGAAAGTGAAAGGTATAATATAATTCTCTTTTGGCTACTTTTTTTAAAAAAAATTTCACCGCTGTTTGTACATCAGTAAATAGCTTGGTTTGTTAGATTTTGAGGCTCTTTCATTTGTTTGCATTGGGGGAATAATTGATGGGTCATTACATTGTTTTGCTATCGATTTCATTACATTACAGTGTTTTTTTATTTTTTAAAATTTTTTTGTGATTTGTGGTTTTCTGACAATTGAATGTTTAAGGTATAATATAACTCTCTTTAGGCTACTTTTTTAAAAAAACATTTCACCTCAGTTTGTACATCAGTAAATAGTTTTGGTTTGTTAGATTTTGGGGCTCTATTCCGTAATATATCTCGAATCCTAATCTCACGTCTCAGTTTTGAATCAAACAAAGTTGTCACCAGGTCTTATAGTAATTGTTTGAGAGAGGGAACACATTCTTCATTAGTGGCTGGTCAACTAGCTCTACATTCCTTCATACATAGCAGCAAACCGAACCTTAATCAAGGGAGGTAATGCAGTCGTTATTTTCTTTGGACAATCTAACCCGGTGAAATGGGGAAAAAAAAGGATTAAGGGTTAAATATGGAGGTTTCTGTTTAAACCTATTTTTTAATCTTACATACCTTAAAATCCATTATTCATTGTTATTATAAATTTCTATTGTATCGTCTATAAATAATTGTGTTTAAAAGTATGTCATTCACAAAAGTTGGCGTAGGTATTACCTGCCCCAGATATGTTTGCGGAAGTATCGTATAAGTGGAACAAAGAACTCACTAAAGAAGAGACTCTAGTGTAGGGAGGTATGTGATAGCTTATGAAATTGAAACGACTAATGCAACACCTACGGTTACTAAATTATGACAATTATTGAAAAGATTTACGAAAATATAGTACATTCAAACGCAGAAGCGCAATCGTGGCGTATTTTATAACTTTTCTATTATATAAGCACATTGAGAAAATAAATACAATAGATCTCTATTTTTAGTCAAAAATATCTACAATAACTCCTCGAAAAGAAACGGCATTTCTTTGAAAATATGCACGAGGGACTTCCCCTTCCCATTTTAACTGTGACCCCTTATTTCCTAGCATAATATTTCGCTATGTCCTGCTTGATATTTCCTGCTGTTATTTCTCCATCATAAATCTATAAATTAAAAGGTTTAATAAAGATATGAATTTGCAGTTCAAATTACTGTACCCTATCAAAGGGAACGACCTGTTTTCAATATTCTTCTTCTTCATCATCATCATCATCTTCTTCTTCTTCTTCTTCTTCTTCTTCTTCTCTCTCTCTCTCTCTCTCTCTCTCTCTCTCTCTCTCTCTCTCTCTCTCTCTCTCTCTCTCTCTCTCTCTCTCTCACCCAGTCTCTCATTTTCTCCCCAAAGATTGTCTAAATAATATGTTTGGCTCCTTCTTTCAACGTTTATAAGGATTTTGTTAATATGATCGCTTGTAATAAGCCTGGCAAAAATCAAATTAGCAGTAGGGTCTACTTGGAAAGCTCTTCACAATACTGTCCAGTCTGACATAGTATAATCGGTAGATCCCTATTTTCTGTATCATTTTACAGTTAGAAATTTAAAAAAGGGAAGCAATAGCCTTTTTCTGTTTCTGATCACATTTGTGACCATATACTGCGTACAAGCTGTCATGTTTACTTGTAATCATCGTGCAGTCCGTATACCTCTACATTAGTGGCTGGTCGACTCTTTCTAGAACGACGCGACGCGTAACAGCAAACCAAAGCCTTAATCAATGGAGGTAAATCAGTCTGTAATTTTGGACAATCGAACTCTTCATTAATATTTACGCTAAATTTTGGGAATTTGGTTTGAGTAAATTGTACCAGACCTCTACATTTAATGTTCTACTAAAAGCATTAAAAATTTACACTGTGACGATTCTTTCGTAACTAACCTTCAGTAAATCGGTCACAGACTTCGTTGACATTATTGCACGAATTAAAGGTCTCTATCCAGTTGTGATTTTCTATCAGTTCGCAGTTACCCCTTTTATACAACCAGACTTCCATTTAAAATGAATACATTTACAGCATACTCAATCTTTATACTTAAGAAGGTGGCTTTATGCTCGCTTATATGCTCATTCGTAATTCAATGATTTAAAAGCATTGAGGTACAATAATAAGATCGTGCAAAGTTGCCGAATGAGGTGTGATGTGAGCTGGTTCATCACTTGTAATAACCATAATAACCAGTGGTGTGTTTTTGTTCCCTGTGACGGGGCTGCATTTCTTTACAGGACTCATGACTTGGATTCTGCCAGGAATCAGATTCGCTATATATTAAATCACCTTGATTCATTCACAGCGATTTTCTAAAACCAGGGTTAGAGTTGCCAATTTTGATTCACTTTGAATCATCAGGTAGCTATGATTCATGTGATTCCGTAAATATTTTTGATTGCCTAAAATAACACGGGGAAATAGAATCAGGATTCAATATCGCCCATGTTAATAATATACGGTGAGATGTCACTTGCGGTATCGACAGAGGAAGTAGAAGACCTCCAAGAAATAAAAATTTGAATTTGGTATTCTTTCAACAAAGCATGCTAAAATTTTAATTGCCTATAATTCAACTTTGTTTCTTCGTTTGCAAAGATATATATATATATATATATATATATATATATATATATATATATATATATATATATATATATATATATATATATATTCGTTTACAAAATTTGCAAGAAAACCCCCTATTGATTTCGATTATTGCAAAAGGGTTCATAGTCCACGTTCTTTTTTTGTTGTTGTTGTTTTTTTTTTTCTTCCGGAACAGTATTGTCATGGCGAGTTTCCGTGACACAAAGAATTTGATATCAAACAATCGAGAAGCAATGTCTTTGATTGTGTGTCTGATACCTCTGATATTTAAATGAAAGGCAAGAGAGTTAGTTGTTTAAATACGATGTCCCAGGTATAAATTCCAGGAGTGATAGCAGATGAGGTATATTATTTTTTCACGATAAAACGAATTGCTTCATCTATCTAGATCATTGCAAACGGTGCTAAAAAAAAAAAAAAAAGGATGTGAACAAGATTGAAAATACACAGCTACACAGCAGGATTCTGATGTGGGAGAAATCCACAGGGGCTCGTATTGTTGCTGACAACTTATCTATCAGTCATACATGTACTATATAAATACTACAAGGGAGGACACTTCTCTCCTTTCTGGCTCAACCTATTTAAGAATCGACGCTGATATTTCGAGCTACACATCGCGTGGCGTAATAAATTTGGTACCGATATTTAGCTCAGGCATTCGACTTTTTACGACTACACAAAGTTTGACTTACTACCACACCTTTAAGGAATGCCAGACCATTTTCCCACGCTACCGGTGACATGGCCATGATCGCGCCCGCATAATATGCAAGTGTAACTAGCCGAATGGAATACGGCCCTCTCATTGGTCGACCGAAAAGGACGTACTACGCCTACTGATTATCTAATTTTCAGTCAACCAATAAGGGGCCAGAATTCCATTCAGTGCGTTGTTTCTGCATATTAAGCGGGCGCGATCATGGCCATGTAGACCGGTAGCGTGGGAAAATGGTCTAGCATTCCTTAAAGGTGTGGTAGTAAGTCAAACTTTATAGTACATGTATGACTGATAGATAAGTTGTCAGCAACAATACGAGCCCCTGTGGAGAAATCAAACCAAAAACGGAAAGTCATAAATATATGATGCATTTTCAGGTGAAACAGACCAAAATACACTCTTTATTGACTTAAGGTATCACCGAAGAACAATGAAATAAAATTAAAAAGTGGTGTACTGGACAGTTTCAAAAGACTGCACTTACACAAAACAGTCCAAATGACCACACCAGATTTAATGTAGAGAAATAATAATAATAATAATAATAATAATAATAATAATAATAATTTATTATTATTATTATTATTATTATTATTATTATTATTATTATTATAATATCATAATCAGATAAATAATCAACATGATTTGACAACCTTCCTGGCTCATAAAGGTCATTTACATTATAGCGGAATAGTATTTTAGCCTCTTAAATAATAAATAAATAAATAACGTAAAAGTAAAAAAAAAAAATCTATGGGCTGTCCATATATTTATTCCTAAGAACAGATAACCAGTCCATATAGTCTAAACACGTTTCTGCACATGTTTTCGGCGATAAATTTTAATTTGTAATATAAAACGTGCCAGTGACAAAGTTTGTTCAGGACGATAACCGACAACATATCAAGAAGGTCCCATCACAATAAAACGCAAACTCACATCGCTGACCAGATAGGAATGTTTTAGATTCTGACTTTTTCGCAGAAAAAAAAAAAAGTCCGTAAACCTAGTTCGACAACCTAAGTCATGTTGAATAAATTACTATAAAGTGTCCTTTCATACTGGATTACATCATTCGTGATATGGCTGCACGTGAGTACATTATAATAACAGTAGTAAGGACCCCACTATAATCCCACTGACTGACGGCACCTGCGCCCGTGTTTGACCTTGTGATCCAATGAAAACACGTTTTATCCTTTCCGCTAATGATTGGAAAAACACTCCGGATTTACTACAGTAACCTCCATTGCACATACATGTACCTAGTTTACCAAATTCATTCATGTGCACACCACACGCCATCATAGTCTTCCTTACTATCGACTAGACTGAGATGACTTAATCTTGACCGACACATTCACAAGTTTGTTTTTTTTTTTGTTGTTTTTTTTTCAATGCATGAACTCATAAGAAACCTTTCTTTTATAGTTTGCCTAGGGTACTTTAGCATGTGACTGTGTTCTCCGCAATTTATCGGTGATTTATCTCTTTTTACGCTCTATCACTTCATCGAAGTATTTCTGAGATGGAATTTTGTAGAATAGCCCGAGTTGTTCAGATTGCTTGTGCTCTAGATCCGATTGCGTCACCACATGTGACCTAGATAGGAACGGGAGTGATCTTGAATACAGGTGGGTGGGAATGACCTTGAATAACCCAGTTTGAATCTGGGTCAATGACTTGGCCCCAGTTTCATTAAACATCTCCAAATATCTTCCAAAAAATTGGGATTTTTTTAATAACTTTCTTATTGCTTAGTTAATAACGATGATTTTTTTTCTCACATAACATTCAGTATGCATCAGGGATTAAAAATACATTACAAATCTAGAATTTTCATTAAAGGCGTCAAATTTCATCAAATTTGATAATTCGACAATTTTTTTTTCGGGAATAAATTTGTTTCCATGTCTTAAATGTTAAAACTAAAAAAGTGATTTTGCATTCTTTCCACTATCTCGACTCCTAACAAAAATATATTGATATTGTGTGAAGTATTATAAGCAAGATAATGTTAAATCATAATTTGATGAGAAATGTTTAGTTTTGCGAAACCGGGGCCTGGTTCATGAAGTACATGAGATTACTGCTTGTTGATATCATAGGCCACACATGTTGGGGGAACTTTAAATGACCTGATTTTAAACTAGCTCACTAGTCTGGTACATGAGGCTAGAGGTTGTTGATGTCATCATAGAACATTAGCGTGATCAAAATGGAGCTCCAACTGGATCGTCTTGGTACGAGAATTCCTATAAATCATTTGCATGTCCTAAATGCTTCAAATAACCGTACCTTTACTCTGTTTTTGAGACCACTTCTGAACACTTGAATAAACCTTAATTACCTTTGAAGAGAAAAGACCGAATGACATCACAGTTGGCAGAGGTTAATCCCTATCTATGAAAAGTGTGTCAGCTTGAATCTATATCAATGATGACATTATCTGCTTGTCGTAATTACTTTACGTGACCTAGACCTAACTTTATCTTTATATAAATTTCGGAAAAAGTAGTTTTGTAAAAAAAAATCTTTCATAATAGCTAACGAATTTTGATTTGAGTCACATCGTTTGGGAGCGTACTTGGACTGGAATGCCAACTTCCACAGCCCCTCACGACACACTTGCAAACATAAAGGGTCGGATTCTATATCTTCAATAGGGAGCTACTTTCCCATTTCCATGAGTAAAGCGTTTCGATACGCTTACCGGCTGACGTCGATGTAATAATACTATGGCCTCAGTTTATTTCCATATTGTCGGATTTTTTGTCACAATCGTTTCCTATAGCGACGCGTCTTGTTTATTTTTATATATATACATATATATATTTAAAAACAAGTTAAGTACTACATAACAAATAATAGTTTTTAATACCTATGCCATCAGCAAGAGATGCGCTGTTACATCAAAAATAAATTGCTCGGCTCATAGACTTTACAATCAAATTGTGTTTTTTTATTCATGTTAGACTACCGAAACAATCACTTTTAGTGTAAGGATGTCTTGATGATGTGTTATGGCCACATTTCCTCTTTGCTTGGACACATCCCGTAAAAACAGCTGTACAAGTCATGGCTTTACTAATTGTTTCATCTCTGTGAGGGAGATCAGACGCATGTTTTACATTTCTGTTAATAGCCTGCTGTGTTCTGCGTAGTTATGTCTGAATTATTCCTTACACTATATTTGATCCAAACGTCGCGGAATAATTGCACTCACTTTAAATAAAATAGTTTTTGCTACATTTCCTTCCTCCCAACACATGTTTACAAAATGTTAAATGTACTCTTTCGACAGCATTTGCTGAGATAAATCCCCACAATTCGGCACTATAATTCAAACTTGGGACAACTGGCACATTAAATAATTTACATAGCCCTTTAGGAGATATGTCACCAAATTTATACAAGAATTTCTGCATTGAAACAATCTTTAGAGGCCAATCCAGCAAGTGTTTGTTTGTGCTTCATTAGACGCACCACCCAAAGTAAAAACAATGCCAAGAAAAACAGGTTTATGGACTATTTATAGTTCCACACCCAAATGTCCATCCCCGCCCGCCACCCCCTTATGGAAGTGCTGTTTTTAGAGAGGATTCATGTACCTGGTTGGCAAGCAAAGAAGTAGTATCCAAGTCTACATATTCCGTTTTCATCGCGTGTTTATAGAACTGAAAACAAATGTTACACTCCAGATAAAACATCGTCAATATTTTAATATGATTGGTGGAACACCGGCGAAAATAAAAACATAGACGCATGACATCTTTACAATCACTGTTATGGTAGTAAGATCAAGCCATTTATCGCTTATACTGAATGTACGTGTACAGTGCTTTTCGTTTGGTGATTTGTTACTATTAGTCACTCATTCGAGAATCAATGACTATATCTAGCTAGATGTGTGTCCTTCCATATGCTGTGTTGTTTTCACACAATAACGTGAAATGAATAAGTAAATAAATAAACAAATAAAAGACACTTGGAAATCACAACGTCAATACACATAAATATGACGGAAGGATGAAAAAGAAGTAGTATGTTTTGTAGGTAAACAATTACAGTTATATTACACAATTTCCCATTTTTATACACACACACACATACACACAAACACACACGCGCATCCACATAAAAAGGCACACACAAAAAAAGACGCGGGAACACAGAGCCATGGCTTTCGATCTGTGCGCAGTCGGTCAACACCATACGTGGCTGGCAAAGATTTGTTCGTCCACAAATTTATTGACCACAAAATAGCAATAACATGGCATATGTATGTGTAAAGAGTCAAGAATTTAATATTGGTACTCTTCATCTTTGGAGTCTATTGACTGGTGTTCAGGAGTCGTGCACTTCAGATCCACGACAAAATATCGGTTCTCTATTAGTCTCCTCGAATTGATGCATAAAGTCGCCAGACTGAGTTGGATACATCTGTCTGACCAGAGTCATTGTCTGGAGTATGTTGATTGAATTGTTTAAAAAGAACCAAAGAATGACAGTTCCGTCTATGGGCTGAGTTGTTGCCAAAGAAAATATTTTTTATGATAGCAATGACATAGATGTTTCGATGATGGCTACCTACGGTAAATAATTCATTGACCCGTGGGTCTTTTGCCGAATGAGCTATCAAATCATTGATAGCGATCAGATTGGCGATTTTCGGATTTAGGAAATGAGCCTGGTCTATATTTGATGGCATTCCCATCAAACATTTTTACCCTGCGTATGACTGCGGCACTGATGACGTCATTCAGGGACTGAGCGTGCTTGTAAATCCACATAATTCTTTGTGGCTGCGTTTAGATCAGGAAGTCGTTCAGCTGAAGCAAGGTTTTATCCAGGTCATTTTTCCTCATAACGTAGGGGCTTGAGACGGTCATGGTGAATGGGTGTTTAAAAACAAACTTGTCCTTCGGCGGTGTCGGTGGAATGTAATGTGCATACACATTTCCGAAATAGGATTTATCGTTCGTGGGACGTGCATGAATCATGTTATCTCCGTGTTGGCACAATCATGTCTTAGCATGACGTCTTTTTTCTCGAAAATAACTGCACGCAAATCGAATATTTGATTCAGTTCATTCTCAGTTCTTTGAGAATAGGGCATACGACGATAAAAAGCAGAGAAAACGCGAGACGTTTGTACTTATAATTTCCTATTCTTTTAATCAGCAAACATAGATGAATTCGACTTTCTAGAAACGTTGATTCCTCCTTTTCGATGTTGTTGCATGGGGACGTTTGACGTTTTGGTAAAGAAAACTGACGTAGGCTCCCTTGGTTTTCAATCAGAGTCTTGGACATGTAGAATTGCTCACTTCAGGCAGGTTATGTACATGAGCTTGTTTCCGCTGGGTGTTTGAGAATGTGAATTATATTTGAACTAGCAATTGTTGATTCATGGTACATGATTTCACCCGTTTGATTCGATTTGAGAAATGTGATAGGATCACTCCCCTCATTACGATGGCTGCCTGATTCTACTGATGCAGGTCGGGCAAAGCTCCCAAAATGACTTCTCTGTGCATGCTGATACATTCGACTTGTTTACCGGCAAAGTCTCTCGAAACAATAACTATTGATTCCAATGACTCTTATAAACGTATATGGACCATTAGTCCTTCAGAATTAGATTTCATATCCAACGTTCATCAAACAAGGTCACGTATTTATTTATTTATCTGTTTCAAGTTATTATATGAGAACAAAATTTCACATGAGGGACACACAGCTGACTAAATACGGCCAATAAAACATACCCATACTTAACGACTAAGTTTGTTTTTTATTCAACCAGGCCACGAATAAAAAATGCACTATACATGTAGAGTTCATTCAGTATAAGCGAAACACAACTTAATCTTACTACCAAAACAATGAATGATGAGCTAGCATACATGGATGTTCTCTTGACAAAAAAGTGTATTTGATCCAGAAAC
Source organism: Margaritifera margaritifera (assembly GCA_029931535.1). NCBI lineage: Eukaryota > Metazoa > Mollusca > Bivalvia > Unionida > Margaritiferidae > Margaritifera > Margaritifera margaritifera. Next base: position 307,264 of record JAQPZY010001569.1, read on the forward strand.
CATTGACTGAGCTACGCTGTAAGGTCAGTTCCTCAAGCAAATTTACTGGTAGGGTTATGTACCTTTGTTTGAATACTTTGTAGTGTCCATCGCACCATGATTCCTAAAGTAGGTCATTGTGTCCTATATTTCATGCTTTATTGACTTATCTCAATGCTGTTTGTTTGGGATCAATGTCTAGTTCACTACTGACTCTACAGGTATGTGTCTCTTTATTGATCATAGTGAGTAGTAATCAGATACATTCCTAATTAGAAAGTGCTTTGTTTCTATTACCCCATTTACCTGCTTCTGCTACTTGCTGAAAAAGCAATGCCGAGTAAATTTTGCACCAAAAGGCAAACTATGCTGCCAGCATGGTTTTATGATGTTAAACTGCCATACTAAAACTAGGTCACCATGATCTACGTTTCACGCTTCATGGACTTCTTTTACCATAGGCATATGGTCAGTGTGTCATAGAACTTTGAAACTACAGTTATGTTGGCTCTGTCTTTGGATAAATTATCTTAAGTATTAGGTCATCGCATCAAAAGGAGGCCATTGTGACCTACATTGTATGCATCTACGACTTGGATTGAGCTTCGCTGTTATGTCATTTTCTCAAGTTATCTTACTGGTCTGGTTATATACGTTTATGTGAATACTTAGCGGTATATATAGCACCATCATTCGAAAAGTCGGTCACTGTGTTCTATATTTCACGCTTTATTGACTCATCTCAATGCTGTTTGTTTGGGATCAGTGACTTGTGCACTATTAACTGCATAGGTACATTTACATATATCTTTATTCATCATAGTGAGTAATAATCAGGCAAATCCCTAATTAGAGAGTGCTTTGTTTCCATTACCCCATTAACCAGCTTCTGATATATGTTGAAATGCAAATACAAAATTCCTAGTTAATTGTGCTCCAAAAGACAAGCTATGCTACCAGCATATTTTATGATGCTAAACCTTTATTATTACAAAAGTTAAAAACTGATTGCCTAGCAAACTATCGTTTCCTTAGAAATTGGAACAAGTCGGTCTTAATTAAATGTACAAAAAGTGATTGCCTAGGAAGCTATGGTTTCCTTAGAAATTGGAACAATTTGGTCTTAATTAAATGTACAAAAAGTGATTGCCTAGCAAGCTATGGTTTCCTTAGAAATTGGAACAATTTGGTCTTAATTAAATGTACAAAAAGTGATTACCTAGCAAGCCATGGTTTCCTTAGAAATTGGAACAATTCGGTCTTAATTAAATGTACAAAAAGTGATTGCCTAGGAAGGTATGGTGTCCTTAGAAATTGGAACAATTCGGTCTTGATTAAATGTACCTTTTTGGGGAGCTATGTTGTTTTCTGAAAGCTCCTGTTTATGTTCCACCAATAATGTAGAGACGTAGTGTTAACCTTCGTCCGCCTATACGTGCGTTCGGCTAAGTTTTGCTTTTAGGTCAGTTTCTCATGTACTATGGCGGGCAATTTGTGTCCCATGAACACAGTTCTAGTTTTTATAATTTTATTGCGCGGGATGTTCACTTTTCGTTGACCTTGTGTTTGCACTATAACGTGCTGTACCTCCTACAGAATAGAACATACAAAAACTTTAGTGCCAACTCAGATCTAATAATAGACATTAGGTGTTAAGTATAAATTATTAATGGATGTGGTATAGCAGGTAATGAAAGGTAGAAAGAGAAGGGTAGAAAAAGAAGGGCAGAAAGAGAATGGTAGAAAAAGTAATATGCTGATTAATACTTGTGATATACATAACAAACTGGATTAAAAGGTAATATGCATTACTATTTTGAGTTTCCATGGGAAACATAATAATTTCAATATCGGTTCTGTAAATCAGCTTAATCTAATCAGTACGTTAGTATTTGTGTTAATCAGCAACTCATAATATTTTTGTATGTGTTACATTTTTTAGATAATTCTTACATATATATTGTTTTATTATTTCAGCAAAATATTGATATTTAAAAAGATAGCGAAACTGAATCACCCGTTTCTTGCTAGCTACGAAATTCACATTTTCTTTCAGATTTTGCCACCTTCCAGTTTCAATGGGAAACCTATGATTCGTTCTACGGAACTTTCTTAAAAGTATCCTATACTTTTGTGGCATACGTGTTTAAAAGAGTTCAAAATTAAAATATCTGTTTTAACATACGGTCTAGTGTATGTCAATTAAAGACGTGACATGTTCAAGAGTATTTCGGCTAATGTTGTTTCAAAGTAAGTATGGGCGCCTTAGAACAACAAGTATTGCTTTCGAAGCAACCTTCACCAACTTAATTTCAATAGAACTCGCATCGCAACATACCTCTCGTTTTGTCTTTATTACCAATGAGAAGTATTTGTGAAGGCTGGTTCAACAGTTGAAATAGCGTTTCTTGGTTACTAGCAGGAAAAATTGAAGCTATCTTGATATTTTCTGTATTGGATCGGATAAAACACCCAATCAACCAATCAAGGAAACAAAACAGCTATTCACGTCTGTTTTTAGACAATGCTATATATTATCATTACAAAATACTGAATTATTTCTTCTTGTTGATAACTTCAATGACGTCAAGGTATGGCGAAGTAAGTGATGCAATTTTTTTTACCTATACACTAATTGTTTGTCACGGAAATATAATCCTATTCGGTAATCGAGAAGTAACCTGAATTTTCACAAATACATATTATTAGGAAGCTTTATCAGATCAATTGTAGAGAGAAATGTGTGTCTGTTTTATGGTTGTAATTGCCTCTTCGTGTTCAATTGCCTATTCGTGTTCAATTTCCTATTCGTGTTCAATTTCCTATTCGTGTTCAATTGACCATCAGAGTTCAAAGTTGCTTCCGCAGGTAACATGTCGGAGTTTAAACAGGACCTCGGTGTATGTTACAATCAGATATTAATTTTAAAAGGTTGGGGTAATATGTAAACTACATTCATGAGGCCTGAACAGGGTTAAAACCACATTTTTTGTTGAATGCTATTTACTGATATGTCTAGTATGACTCACCTTCCTGCCCTTTCCCCCACCCCACCTCCTCCAAAACACACACACACACACACACACACACACACACACACACACACACCACTTAAAAGGTCATGTGTTGTCAGGTCCCACTTTCAAAGATTAAATTTACTTCGAGCGCGCTCAACGTGTCTTTCCAAATTATTTTGTCAAATACAAATCTATAACTTTTTTTCTAGGCATAAACATGTTTATAGATAAATTCTCAAAACCACAAATTAAATTTAAGTTTATATAAAAAATTGGAACTTCTTAAGAAGAAGCGGTCAGATTCTTTGTCATAAAATTGAGATAGCATGATAATTTTGCTGACACCCGACATAAATTGGCAAACCAATATCAAAGTCTGGTAACTAGTAATATTTCAGTCTCCCGATTGGCAAGTCGGTGATGTCATCCGCACAATAGTGATGTCAATCCCCATAACGACTATTATGGAAAATCCCCCTGAACTACAGTGATGTGATTGGTCGGTAGCTTCATATCGGCGTAGTGCATGATGGGTGAAAAGTACGAAATTTGTGTACCTTTTTCAAAGATGGCGGTTTATTGTTATCTGCAGTATGACGACCTCTTGAAGCTAGACGCAGCAGTAAGAGAACATGAGAATTACAGGGAGGAAAATGTTTAAAGCCTTTTTTTAAAAAGTTAAATCACTAATAAAAACTCTGGCGTATGCATTTTGGATTTTTAAAAGACCTTTTTTGTTATTTAATTATCATTTGTTCAGTGCATCTGTCACAAATGGTTGCCTACGCGGGTGGAAAAGTCTAGAACAGGAGGGTTAACCAGCGGTAAAAATAATATGCATGTGCTCATTGTGAGTGAGTTGATATAACCGACGTCGAATACAAAGGAGTGACTTGGATAGCAACCAATCATGCAAAACCAAAATGCTTCCCAGGCTGATGAGCTGCACCATGTTTCCGATATATATATATATATATATATATATATATATATATATATATATATATATATATATATAGAGAGAGAGAGAGAGAGAGAGAGAGAGAGAGAGAGAGAGTAAATATTTTGTTCAATATCAAGAGATAGGCATTCATCAAGCTATGCGTCCAGGACGAAATAAGTCAAGTCGAAAGAGTTCCAAGGTTATGTTCTTGTCCAGCTTAACTGTCAATTCATATAGGAATACATTGGATTTTGAGCAGATCAATGTGAATCAGGAACGAAGCTCCGAAAGTATTATTTACGACTGTCTGGATATAATGACAGCACCCACTTGATTGTAGAAAACTGTCCAAAGCAATAACTGTTTGCACTGGTTTATCATCGTCGATAAATACACGGAAATACAATAGATTTACCATAAACCAATCTGACAGAAGCTTCCGACAGTATTCTAAACCAGTTCTGTAAATATACTACATTTTGCTACATTATGTCAAGATGTAGACTGGATATTTATCTTTTGTTTCCTGTACTTATGCGTCTGTATATGTGAGAGACCAAAGTATTATTATACGTATCCCACTATGCTTTTGCTGCTGCCACAAATTAAATGAGTGCTATTTTCAAAGGTGTTTGGACTTTATCAATATAGAGATATTCCCCTCGTGATGAAAGTAAAACTAATTTTGATTGGTTATACATTTCAAGTAATGTAAGCGGGACATGGGTAACACTATCGTTATCTGCAGCAGTTCGGTGTCAAGGGGGTCATGTTATGACAAATATTCCTAGTGCTGCTCTGGGACTTGTAGTTACAGGCAAGACACTCAAAGAACTTTTTTCCTCAAAGCAACCGATATCGGTGGAATATTAATTAATGTACATGTTCAGTATTCTTTACTCTTATCAATCAACCTTCAGAAGAAAAAACGAGTATTACCATCAAAATATATGCAGATTAATTAAACACCGCCTCCCAGCACCACCAATTTTTTACGTGTGGGATATCTATATTTCCACTGGTATACTAACTATCTGCAGTCATTTGTCAAGATTTGAATAATCGTTTGTTATTATTATGAAGCAAGAATTCAAAGTTAAAATGTACATATTTCATGAAAACAAACATTGCTTCCATTTCATTTATCATCCTGTATTTTTGTCTTTCTTTTCTTGTCAAACTTTAATGCATGTACTGAATACTATCAAGTAAAGAAAGATTGTCTCAAATCTCCCGGCTTCCTCAAATTATGAATAAAGAATTGAAAAGGCAAGTTGAAAGTTAGGAAGGTGGATGATTTTTCATATACACGCAACAATGTCTTCCACGTCAGAGTACACTATATAAAAACTTGTAAGCTAGAGTTTTTAAAAAGTATTTCCTACTCTTCAATGTTATGCTTTTTATGGATAGAAGTACAAAACAAACTAAGCTGATTTTGGAAGATCTTTTTGTTATATGTAATTTTAATTAACGTTTAAAAGCAAACTAAACAAGCAAAGAACTTTTTTTTGTAGACATAATTGTCTTACAATGTCAGATTTAATGAAGGTTCGTTTGTAAGTTCATATACGATAAAATGACGAGTTTTCCTCTAGTCTGATAAAATATTATGCTGTATCTGTTAAGATTTAAAAGACTAGGAATCTATTAACAAATGATGGTGGAGGCATCCATCTTCTACATTAAAGTTTTAAAATTTCATTTGCTTCAGATTACATTTCCAACTGAATAATATTGTAAGATGGAAGAGGGTAACATATGCTCCTATTTAATAAAAAAAAGACAATTCTATACATTTCAGTCATTATTACATTAGCCAGTGGTGAATCCGGAAATGTTTTTTTGGGGGGGGGCGGAAACAAGTAGGCGAGGAGTCTGTGGTACTCAACCATCGCCGGGGGCGCAGGGGACTCTCGCATGTTAAGCGTTTCCAGGGCGTGATTTTAACCATCTAACTGTGAAGAAAACTTACTCTAGGAAACGTTCTGGTTCTTTCGCATTAATTTTTATGGGGGAGGGCGCACCCGTTAGCGTCCAGGCTGAGTTTTCATCTAGCAGTCTTTAAAAGAATGATATATACGTAAAATCCCATTATCAGTGGGGCAAATCTTACAATATTGCACAACGATTGTGGCATTGAGATGATAGTCTTTGGATATAAAGTCACTTGACAGTTTCTTAACATTTACTCGTCAGATTATTATCTCCGCCCTTCAGCGATGAGCATGGATATTTTCGTTGCTCCGATGCATCAATATCTCAGTCTGTAACAAAGCTTGTTATTTATTTCTTATTTATTTATTATTCCATATTTAAGGAGCTATACATGTAGTGTGTAGCCATTCTTAAATGCAGGTCTCAGCATATCTAGAGTACATACAAAAGCGATAACACTTTCATCTAAAAAAAATCCAATACATTGATAAGTAAAAAAAAAAAAAAAAAAAACAAAAACAAAAAAACAAACAAATAAACACACATACATTACGTTTCAAACAATGACACGTACATATTTTTCCACACGCACACATATGAATCACAAAAACACCCACATTCATACACATAACAATTGTATCACATTAAGTGAGAGTTCTCTCACAGCCATACATGCTATACAATATAAAAACAGCATTCAATTAATAATAATAATAATAATAATAATAATAATAATAATAAGCCTCTATTTCTCGCAAAGTTTTGTTTAGAACCAATTGTCTTGCATGTAGTTTTAGATTTATTGATCACCATTCTGTTCATTTCACGCCAATTATCAATTAGACTGAATCCTTCCGCAAGTTACCTTCGATCAAATCGAATATGGCCAGCTGTATATAGTGTTGTCTCATCAGCAAAAAGGTTGGTATCGCATTTTGTTTACATCAAGTAAGTCATTAATAAATAATAAGAACAGCATTGCTTCAAAAACAGAGCCTTGAGGTATACCACATATAACAGGTTTGTCATCAGAGCTAATGTTGTCGATAACTATCTTCTGGTATATGTTAGAGAGATAAGAATAAAACCAAGTTAGATCAGAAGAGGAGAATCTGTATGTACGTAGTTTTTAAAGGAGAATCGAAGTATCAACCAATTAAAAATCTTTTTCTAAATCAAGGCAAAAAAGAAAATGCTCTAACCATGTCTCCTTTTATTTAAAAATATATACCACTGATCAATCAGTTTTATTAGAGCTGTTTGTCACGAATGTCTTTTTTTAAATAAAGAAATCCAGATTGTTCAATGTGTAAAAGCTTGTATTCATTTAGGTAAAGTAGTAAGTGGTTACTTATGTTTTTTCCTCTTCAAAGATTTTAGAGACAATAAGAAGTATAGATATCGATCGATAACTAATGAGATTGTATCTTGAACAGTTCTTATTCCTTTGCGTGGGAAGTTTTGTTGCTATCATGGAGGTGACAACCTTGGGCTCTGCTATAAGGATTCCTCTGTGGGAAGTGGTTTTCAGAATTACAGAGTGCAATCTATCTCTTATGATTATTACTCTGTGATTTAGAGCAGCTTATGGACAAGCTTCCTCGAGATGTTAAAGATTTCTTTTTATAATAACGTCCGAAAGAAAAAAACAACAAAGAAACCCATTCTTTCGCCGAAGTTATTTAATTTCTTTTTAATTGAGATAAATCTTCTCTATCAGATACTTGACACAAGAGTTTTCGTCAGAAGTAGAAAAGCCGAATATTAACCATTAAGCTGTGAGATTGAAAAACAAGATTTCTTGAGAATAGCTGAAATTCTCCCAAAATTGTAGAAAACCTTTGAATTTTACATTGAGAATGCGTGATTTTAGCCCTACTTGTTGCAAAACATCTTCAATTTCAGTAAATGATTAATTCAAGATTTCATATCATTGAAAAAAATCACAATATTTACTTACATGACAATTGTGCATACGCTCCTAATAATATAGAATGGTACATTACAGTGAGACGGTCAGCTTCAATGTACTTGATTAATTTTAAGTCAGGAAAATTACAGGGAAACATTTTTTTCCACAGCTAGAGCTTTTTTATGCATATTTATCCCGTTTTAATTCTATCAGCCTAAACCAGTTTCAAATGGCATTGACACTATCAATTTCTGTCAAAATTGTATGAATCTCCTATTTGAGCAGAGATTAAAATGGGTCACTTTTACCTATTATCCAACCATGGACATATGTGTTTGTGGATGCAGACACCACAGCTTTGTTCTCACCATAGGGATTGTATTCTCTCTATATATTCTCTTTTTATGTTTTCAAGAACCTGATAATTAAACGAGCAGTGGCAAAGGAGCTAGTTCCTCGGTCACGACACACAAAACAGAAACTCATACCAAAAATCACAAGACCGAAAACCATACTCTAAGTCTTTCAAACACAAAATGGCACATGTATGAAGATTATTGAAAGACATAATATTCCCAAAGTTTCAAAATTGTAGCATAGTATTGCCTAAGGGTATTATGAATTTTAACTTCTGAATTTTTAGTCTGGTAACAAAGTGATCCCCCATGACAATTAATTGGGCTCAATTTGTGGCTTAACAAATAATTACTATGCAAAATAAATCACGGGGAAATATGTTGTGTGGTCAAAAAATAAAGACTAACGTTTTACTTGCATGTGCTTGAGAAGGTCTACAGGTTAAAAACAATCAGCTTAAGTTGAAAACATTTTCACGCTGTTCCCCGCAGAATTGGAGAAACGTAAAATAACACGAGAGGAGTATTAGTGTGAAAATCTCGTCTCTTTTTTCTTCAAAACAACTCACGCAATGGTTTATGCGTGACATTTCTGGTTAATGAAACAAGTTTTCCAAGAAAGCAATATAAATACCACTAGGCTGCCCAATTATAATTTGAGATCTATCGTCATTAATATTTTCTGTTGCTACTTTTGCCTTGCAGTTTATTACGATTGTCAACTAATTATTTTCTCAACCTAGCAAAAGCTGTTTGGCTTTATTGAGGGAATCAGACGTCATAAGTGACGGGGAATCATTCCACGCACATCGCATTTATTTGAAGCGAAACCATTTGAAGGGATTAAAAGAAAATAATATTTGTGAAGTAAAAAGATTATTTTTCAGAAAGAAATTGTCGTGTTCTGTACTATCTGTAGAGTGATTATGGTGGTGAAAAGATAAAAGTTATAAATAAAAGATGATTCAAAGGTCATAACTACTAAATTTAGAGCTGAAAGAACGTCTGAAAGTTAAAAATGAAACTTGATAAAAGATCGACCACCAACCTTAATGGTAACTTTTTTCCCCAGAACTTTCAAAATGATGCCATTTGATATATGATCCATACTGAATCTAAGTTAGATGTAAGGTCTGAAATCTCTAAATTCTCTGGCGTACAGTGTTTTGAATATGTTGTATTGTATACTTGCATTCAAAGCAAAATACTGTATTTCAATCGAAACTGACAGAGAACAAAATGAATTTAGAACTTCGATGACACATTTTGAAGCTTTGTTTAATTGGTATTCATTTCCCGCTAACGGGGCGGCAAAGTGCGTTCGCCCGCAATTCTAACACGTAATGTTTATTGAAGGTCATTACATGCAGTTCGATATGTCGAGAACATACCATTTACTGCCATATACATTGTCTTACAAATTATGACACTCTACGGCGTGTAGCCCAAGACTTTTTAAAGTACAACGTTAACTATAACGGGTTAGAATAGTAAAGGAAGTACATATTTGGTCTATGCAATCACAGCGTTTGAGTAAAAGTAATGCATTGAATCTGTTGACATACAATTTGTTCTAAAAATCGTGAGTATACACGATATGAAAATGGTCGTAATTATGAGTTTAAAAATTCTTTTTTTGAGTCTAGAACGGTTATTTTCGCTTTTGATGTCTATATAAAGAAATGTTGTAAAAGTCTTTATCGAAAAATAAGTAGTTGCTAGGTCCCACATAATGTTCAGGTAGATACATCCACTACATCACCCAACATGACTACGCAATAGAAAATCAACCGAGAAAATTAAAAACCGTTAAATGTATGTATGTATGTATGTATGTCCATTTGTCTGTCTTTATATATATATGAATGTATGTCTGTCTATCTCTCGATATGTACGTGCCTATGTACAATGTATGTATGTATGCTTATATTTATGCACGCGTGTATATATGTGCGCACATACGTACTAAAGGGACTGTTTACATGTATATCTGCCTATCTTTCACTCTAATGTGTTTTAGGCTGAATACATTTGGCCCAGACGGTGGGATGATGAATTTAAACAGTGGCCCTTCTTTAAACGCAATAAAGATCCTAAGTAGATACAGCCTCACAAACACACTCTCTGGCTAGATTAACAGATTTATGAAGAAAAGAAATTGTGTTGTAAGTCAAACACATCACGGAAAGTTAGAAAGCTCGTAATCTCTCCAGGGAAGATAATCTAATCCTGAATGTGTGAAACTTGATTTTTACGGTTTACGTTTTTGAAGTTCAAAGACGTCACGAACTCAGTTTTGTATGTACAAAAAGTCTATGGCTTGTGCTTATTGCTCGCAATACATTCTTCCCTAATAACTTTTAAATTTAAAAGGTTGTGAGGTACTTTTCATTTCATTGAAGGATTTGGAGGGTTTTCTTAACTCTGACTAAAATGAAGTTAAGAAAATGAAATGTGTTCCTGAAAAGAAATATACAGTCTGCAAAGCATTTGAGAAAAATCATGAAAATAAACGTAATTTGTTGGATTATGATGGAGGAAATACAACCGATGACTTGTCACCCCGGGTGATAAATACTAGTCATTCGGAAGATCTCGCTTTCTTTTTGGTGAACAGAATAACACCTTTTATTATACAAGAAAGAGCCAGAATTTTTCTGTCTTAACATAGAAGTAGGAAAAGGATACTCTCGTTTTCTGATTCCGTATCATCATTCTCTTAAACGAGGCTGAAGCCACTTTTTCTTCGAGGTTTCCCGGTTACAAGTGAACAAGCGTGAACAACTATGCTGTTGCCTCACTTGACATGCAAAAGGAAATAAGTAATATTCTTTGTAACAAATCTGCATTATCAAGTTCCAACAATTTGTTCAATTCCGTCGTAAATAGCTTTCAAAATAATACTGCCATCCCATACAAGTCTCCATCAAAGCCTCTCACAATGTCCCGCCAGAAACAGTTCGACTGATATAAGCCTGGCCTATGAGAGATAAGCTTTCAGATTCCTTCAGGTGTTGAAATCGTCCATGATGCGAAATCTGACAACTGCGCAATAACGTAGTGAAATTGAGTGACTGTTGTTTCACGCGCTTCTTTCATTAACTGCGATATTCATGCGCATATCAGCTGATCAATATGTATTTTGGTTGATGATTTTGGATGAAGTTCGTATTAAAAAGGTTGAAATGTTAAGCAATTTCTTTTGTCTTCCAGTTACGCATAGTGATTTTATTAAACTATTTGAAAATTGATAGGTATGAAAGAAAATATTGTTATCATAGTAATTCGATCTGGATGATTGCTAGATTACGTCACACGTTCGCATTACCATGATGATACTATATATATGTATCCGCTTTTATATACAGATTGCCGAATTTTCTTCCGCTGATTGCAGACTGGTTGCCGCTGTTTATAGGACTGAGATTCGTCATTTTAAACATGTCCGACGAACCATTCTATGATAACTCACAAAATACGTTACACTGTCATTCGTCACGTCACGTTATGACGCGGTCGTTGTTTGGCTTTCTAACATCGCTCCCTTTTCAGCTTTATTCTTCTTCATATCATTACATACAATAAACAATACGGTTTTGCGACGTTTTATTAAGAAACTATTGCTGTGTTCCTTCATTATTATCCAGATTTCGGTTCTGTATGTTTTCAGCGAATAACACCGCGTAAGGCTTTTGTAGTAGCCACATTTTTCTGAAATTTGCTCATATCCTTTACAATGATACGAGGTGGATTTTGGCCACTGCAGAAAACCCTGAGGTGTTCCGAATGATATGCGGGTGTCTACCGGGTGACAGTACGGTTTTCACATTTACGATTATGTTTCACGTCACGTGAGAGAGACATCCAAGTTTGTCTTAGGTTATGTGAGTTGAAATTAACCAATGAGATACATTCTTACATATATCTTTGTAGGGTAAATTGAAAAACAATAATAAAATTAACGAGACTTTATTTCATTGAGGGGTTGACGGTAAATGGGGGGGGGGGGTGTATAGTTTCAACCTTAGCTCTTTCAAAATACTGAGTCCGTTTCACCCACTGACGCACGTAGAAAGTGCCGGCGGTGAGAAACCGATTACCTCGAGTTCTCTGGCTGTGGATTTGACTACAAACTGGGTCCTTATAGCCCGAATTCTCTGTATCGTCACAATACAGATGAGTTTTGTCACGAAGCTGTACACTTTACGGATGCAATCTTCAGCTGTAGAGGTTGGTGAAAATGAAAATGTATTCTTTCTTGCTATCCATTCTATGTGATAGAATTGTTTTATATATTGGATGTTTTGGATTTATTCTAAATTTTGCAGTGTGTCAGACCTATGTCTCACATAACGCCATGTTATTGGATAGAATATAGTCTCTTTAAAGCTAGCTATTTTTATTGCTGAACAAACAAGTTGAATTCAATTACACGTTGCAGGCATTCAATGATGATTTGTTTTCAAATTCTTGTAATCCAGTGAGATAATTCTTGCCGGAGAACGTGATTATGATAATAATAATCTCTTACAGTCGTTCTTATGAAACAATTTATCGCATAACAAATGTCAATTCATGTGCGCACATGCGTAATGTATATCATTGTATTCGTACTTAACAGTGTCTCGTGAATTACACAGCTAGGTCATTATATTTTTAGCTGTTCACGTGGAGTCATCGGACTTTGGGGCTTTGTATAACCCGGATGATGCGGTCGATGGTGACGTTGGTTCGAAGGACGGGTCTAGTTTTCTCAGTGTGAGGGGCCAAAGGTTCTGTATCAGCGGGTCTGCGGGATAAAGCGGTTCTCGAGGGATTCTTCGGCATGCTGGGATGAGTGGACCACGCGAGGTCGTTCCTTCACCATTCTACGGGAGCTGTGGAATCGGAAATCTCTTGTTATCGTCGAATGGACGCCGCGAGATAAATAGCATACGTTACACTTTTGAAGCAATCTAATTCAACATCACTATCGGTGTGAAAATTTAATTAAATGTCACTATACTAGTGAATATCAATTATACACCCATCGTACTTGTTGATGAACCATATATCAGTCATACTTGTTTATTAATTGCATACAGTGATCATATCATGTTGATGGATCCACATGTCAACCATACTTATTTATAATTTCAAATATTAATCATATTTGGTGATAGTGCTGTAAGTTGATCATATCTGTTCATATTCTGGATCATTTGTGCTTTGTTTGTTGAAATTCCATGTTTTGATCGGTTCCATTTAGGAACGTTATTATTTTCTTTTATCCATTGTTGAACTTTGTTCACATCATTTTGCTATATACACTGTTGGATTTTATGCGCATGATTAAGGTGTCAGATTCAATCATTATTCATATGCATTATAAATAAATATCTCGTTCACGTAATTTGGTTTTAATGTTTTCGCTAAATCCAATCCCACCCGGGTTCAAACTTGCTACAGACTTCAGTGAAGTCCTTAATCTTATCCTATATCCGTTCTTTAAAGTGTTTCCTACAAACACCGAGAATAACGGCACGGCCCGTTTTATTTTGCGGGTAAACTAGCATTACGTATCGCAATCTTCTGCATATACGTTCTGGGAAAACATTATATGCTACGTTACTAGCATTTAGTGAATGATACTTCCACAGGTAAATAAATTAGATCTATACAGTCCAACATCCCATAAATGTCATCTTTCTTAAAAAATTATGTTTTTATCGCCAATATCCGGTGTCTGAATTTCCCCAAGTAACTATTCAATGATATACATATATATCCCCGCCCTACCCCCACCCTTCCTGGAAGTAGCCATCTCTTTAACAACCAATATTTTCTCTTTCTATAGGTGAATGGTATATAGAGGTTGTATTTTATTTCCAAATGTTGTATGCCCCACTATGGCAGTAGTGAGGGCATATAGTGTTAATCTTATACGTCCGTCCTTCACACTTTGGTTAAGTTTTCCGCTTAGATTATTTCAGGCACTGCAATGGGGTATCGTGTTCCATAATCTAGAGGACGTCTTTTATGTCGGCAAGAGGAATTGCTGATTACAATGTGTTGACATGATTATGTAGATATGATGTCACATTGAGATATGTTTTTTATGTTTTACTAACATGTTGCCACAAAAAATAACCTTAAGTATGTGAATTTGTCGTCATCTCTACATAATCACGTCAACACAATGCAATCGTTAACCATTTTGTTGACGTAAAGAATGTCGTATGCTATATAAAATCTCATCATCAGGATGGCAGCTTAATACTTCCGCACATTTATAATTTATATTTCTTACGTAGTATGAAGAATGAGTTCAGGGCCACTTATTAAACTATTGACTGTTATTTCAATTTTTATCACGTCTGTTTCGCTGCTCGCTTCATGCATCTCCACAGTTGTTAAGCATTAAATCAGTTTTTTTCTTTAACGTGTTCTACACAAGTGGCCTAGAAACTAGCATTTATCATGTTGCAAATGGAGATAGGTATCGCATAATGCTGTATAAATCTAATAGTTGAGAAAAAAGTGTATTTTGAGAAACCTTGGTATGAAGTGACAAAAAAGAAGGTTTCGTTTGTCATGAGCGGAAATATCCAATTGACTTTGTTCAATTAATAATAGATGGATGGTTCAACTTCATTGAATGGTTAAACACACTTTTTAATAGATAAAATGATACTGAATGAAATAGGTATATATGCAAATGTGGTACAACTGTAAAAACGTATTCCTAGAGTATACGTTTGAGGTCACTAATTTATGAACAAAATACTTTCTGAACAATCAGCAAGTCGAGTATACATTATTACCACTATTAAGCTATGTTACACAGAGTCAGATGGAGGTACGAAAGTCGACAATAGTGTACACAAATAGTCCAATGAAGAAAAGGGTCGTGCATGGTTCGTTGTGTTTTGCTGAAGTGTTTGCTTATGCCGTTGTACTAGGCACTCTATTTTTGGACCATTAAATGGACAAGAAGCCCTATAAACGCATGCATTGTTTGCTGAAGGTTTGCATGGAAAAAAGCAAAATCATAGACACAAATTCTTCATTTTGTTATTCACTTCTATGTTCCTTCTGTGTGCTGCAATATTTTCTTTTACAATGTCACTCTTAAACGGGTTCTTGTGAATTGAAACAGCATTAAACGATTTGTTTGCTTTCACTACAATGTCTTGATAAATAGATTGTAGATTATATCAGTATGTTGCTTATTTAAATCTAATTAATCTTAACAAATGTCAACATCTTTAACTGAGTTTAACAAGGCTTTGCCTAAAACATCAAATCCGTTTTTGAAGAACGAAGGTTAGTAAGTCATTATAAGATGAGTTCCAGTTGTATTCCAGGCATAGCAGTTACGTATTCAGCAGACTCAGTTCTAACTTTTTCATTCAAAACGTTTAACAAAACACTTTTTCACTCATGTACTAGACTTAAAATCCTTTCTTGTACTCTATCAATCTAATCTAAACACATTCAACTGATATTCATAACATTGCCTTCTATTTGATCGAAAAAAAATAAAAAAATTGTTTTTCAAACGTTGGATCTAAGGCTGCAGATAACCTGTTACCGATTTGTTTTCAACGTTTTCTCTTTAGCTTTGTCACCAGCGGCAAGCATCTTACCACTGTTTTGTTTCTTTGGAACTGTTTGAAAGAAATGTCAACTGGCCCACGACCTACAGTTTCTTTGTCTCTGTTTTTAGCTTAATTTCTTTTTGATCATCTGTTTTAAAGGTGTCTCCCCTTCAGATTTGTTTTATCAACTACTGCTCGATGCATTGAAGATGCAATATTATCTGACTTTACTTCAGATTTTGTATTCATAACTTTTTGATACCTATACTAAACTGCTTCATGATTTTATAATACCTGTTTCTAGTCCCCCTTCATTATTGCAAGCTCTACGTATACTCCTGTCCTTTCATAACTCTGAAAAAACGTTCACGATTAACGAAAGTTTATAGTTGGTTGGGTTAAGTCTTTCAAATTTTGTATTGATGCAATTCCGCTGCAGCGCGACTTTTTAACTGAACTATTTGTTTCATGCGCCATGTATTATTTACATTTGTTGAAATTTCATTTAACGTAAAAATGCTTCAATTTAAATAGCTGCAAGGTAATGTGTTTATGTTGTTAACCCCAAAAGGTTTCTTATCTTAACACAACAGAGCTAACTTGTTCATCAAACTGTTGTACACTTTATATTGTAAGATTGCATCAGATTCATTTGTTGATAGTTACTCTAGTGATTAAATAAAGAAACACGGTACATGTAAAATCTTACATTTTTTTTCTTCATATTTGTGTTTCCTTTACACGCTTTCTTTTCATCATGATCAGTCTTTAATGAACAGGTTGGATCTTAAACCACAAATTCTCTAATTGGTGTGCCATTTAGCTCATCCTTAAAGATAACTTTTTGTTTACTTGTAGTATAATGAATACATTGTCCTTTTTAAAATCGTTGGTATCGTGAAAATATGTTGTTTTTATGTCATCATAAAATATTTCGTCTGAACACTAATGTACAGGGAATCTGTCTCGGTTAAAAGTTGCTTCATCTGATAATCGGAGTTGTTCATGGACTTATTGTAAAATCCATACATTAGCCACTGTAATAATTCGAACACTTGACACTGCCGTGGATAGTTTTTTTTTTTTTTTTTTTTTTTTTTTTTTTTAAGGTTTACTAACACTAAATCATTATCAATGCGCAACAACCGCTATCCAAAAAGTAAGGTCACTTATCAACACGACGGCTATGTTCGCTATTATAGGTGATGTTTATGAGTAGCAATTGCTAGTTCCTGTGCAGCGTGCATATCAAATTATGCACAAACAAGAAAAAAAAAATTCTAAAGCTTAGTTATTCTTTGTAGTGTCAGGTTATGCATTTTCGTGTAACGTTGGTAGAATCAGAGAAAGAATAGTGCATTTGTAGGACCATACAAAATACGCAATATTTCTGTGATGAATATGGAATGAACCACCAATGTATATCTAACACTGATAACTGTTAACTGTTCAAACATTTTAATTAGCAATTCAACCAAAATGGCTTTTTTAGTATTGCATAACATTAAAGTAAATATATTTTCCATCATAACATTTTCTGAAATTTAGGGATTCTAGTCTAAAATCTGGAGAAAATTACTTACCGACGCAGTTAACAAAATTATTTTGCTGATGAATCTCTTGAAAGACACAGTCGCACACTGGCATTTCATTCAGATTGTACTAGACTACGACATCTGCTTGGTCAAACCATCGTTGGTCGAAGCTATGACGCTTTTAAAAACAATATAAGCAAATGATTTGAATGTTGGCATACTATTTTGCTTGTCATTAATTCCCTTAATCACTTTTTTCATAAATGACAATCAGATCCTTGATACCACTTATGCAAACATTCCAAAGAAAGGCTTACAGCTGTAAGCAAAATGTAATCGTCAACTCTTTTTATTTATATAATGGCGACAGAACTAGTTTGTACAAGATACAACAATTTGCAGGTTGGATGAATCGAATACGTATGATACACTGTCACACACATGTCTAAGAAGCTAATTATGGCGCCGAAGCTAAGTGCGGTTTAAGATTGCATGGAAAGCAACAGCAGTGGAGATTTAGCCCCGTACGAAAAAAGTGTAAAAGCGTAAAATCTTATAATAAAACTTAAACCTAAAAAATTTAAAACTATACTAAATATTTCAAGTTTCATAGAAAGATGGTATGTAAGTAGACACACAAAGATATGATGATAAGACAACCCTATTATTTTCGTGATTTAACGTTAGGCCGTTGTAGATGACAATGTTTTGTTGCAGATTTTAACAGAAGTTCAGTTTTTGTTCACAGACAGTTTCAAGACTCTGGGGCAAAGTCAGCACATCTGAAATGCATCAAATCTCATTTGATTCATATTCCATGTTATTACATTTACAGGTGGAAACTGCATTACGTTTACGGTTATTACTTTTTCTGGAATTTATTACATTTACGGGTTTAACAATCGTACCGCGGTTTACACACACACACACACACACACACACACACACACACACTATATATATATATATATATATATATATATATATATATATATATATATATATATATATATATATATATATACGATAAAACCAGCTTCATCATGTAATAATACTGCATTCAGTCTATTGCGCCTTCCAGATCGGGAATTGGATAGCAAGTTAGAGCTGTGTAAATATTCAAGTTGAGAGGTTTTATGAAAACAGTGACTGATAATGACGTGTTCATAAAATTTGGGCTTGGTTGTCATGTCTATTTCCACAAATTTTGTCCGAGAGCCTGCCAGAAAACATTCACAGTAATAAAACATTTCTAACGACTTTTAAAAGAAAACCTGACTCGAATGCAAGCATTTGAGAAATATTACTCAAGGGACCTCTACATCATAAAACATTAGTTAATAAATCAATCCAATAATTTGGCAAATAGGGTTCAAATGGGTGATATTAAATTTGCTAATTTGAAAATTAAACAAAATAGAATCTCCTTTGGAAATTTATCTGAAATGTTTTTCGAAGTATTTGTCGAACGCATCTTATAGATAATTATATCTGTCGGTTGAAATTTAGTAAAGTCGTTGGATGTAAATATATAACTATTTTAAATACAGTTATGACAACTTTTAAGCATAATCTTTTCGCTTTATTACTAAAAAGAATTGAAATATTTGAAGTCTTGACAGTTTCATGACAATGCCATTTTCTAAAGAAATCAAAGGAAAACAAAAGAATAAATAAGTTATGGTAATGTGATAATTGAGAGACGACTTCGAATGCGGCTGAAACAAGGTAACACTTTCCAAAACTGGACACTGTTGTGACCAAAATCTTTGACTCTCTATTTTGGTGATCAGTATAAAAAGTGTATATTACTATCAGATCAGCCTGATGAGGACTAATATATGTGGTCAGTCTGCTGAGGAAGCTGGATTATAGAAATGCCGGTTTAGGGGAGTTGCACTGTATATGTCTTTAACAAACAATTCTTTAACTAAGGGAATGAGATACTGTCATTCTTGGTAAAAGACGTAAAACAGTATTTCCCTTAGGGGAATCTCGGTGTTGAAGTTTGTTGTTTCTCATTAAAACTGTACATGCTGTAATTGCACTGCTACGGAAGTAATTGAATACAACACAAACTTTATACTCGGTGTAAATAAACAGGTGTCTGCTTTATTCATAGGAAATGAGCTACTGCTGATTCTGATTGAACATCATGTTTGTCTCTTCTGCACCGACCAAATAACAAAACCCTCCTACTACGGCAGTAGTTTGCTTGTAGGCTACAGCCTGTTTTCAAAACTAGTTACAATAGATCAACTGCACTGACAGGGACTACACAACTTGTTGTGATTAGTGGGCATCGAGAATCCCGATCAATCTGAAACGCGGTATAATCAATAGGTGCGCGACGAGGGTCTGGAGTTGTCAGTTTCACTTTTGACGAAGAAAGTAGCTGCTACACTCAACTTGAAAGGATAGTAAAATCATATTCAAATATTAACAATATCCTTTGCTTGTTAAAGACCCCAAATCATCAGTATCATTAAAGTTTACATGCTGATATCAGGTACATATACATTGTACCTGATGGGCCATAATTAAGAATAAAGATTTCAGGACTTCTCTGCCAGGACAATATTAGTTATGATTCACAGGCTTTTAAAATTCATTTTCTGAATTTAACATACCTTTTATAATTGTCAAAAATTCCCTTGATCGCTTTTTCCGTATCTGATAATCAGATACTTCATAACCACATATGCAAACATTCACAAAAACGGCTTACAATTTAAACAAAATGTAATTGTCAATTCATTATATGTATGTGATGGTGGCAGAACTAGTTGATAAGAGATACTGCAGTTTCCAGGTTGAATGAATCGAGTACATATGCTATGCTGTCACAGATATGCCACCAAAATCGATTGATTACACCATTTCAAAGCTAAGTGCGGTTTAAGATTACATGAAAATCAATAGAAGTTTAGTTTTAGCCGTGTACTAAAACAAAATTGTCAAAATATTGCAATTGTAATTAGACTAACAACTCCAAATTTTAAAACTATGCATAATATTAAGATTCAATATAATCATACAAATTTGCTAAGTAAGTATACATACAAAACTAAGATGAGATAACCCCGATATTTTAGTGATTCTAACTTTAGGCCGAGCGAAATTGCGGAGGACCATCTTTGTTTTTTTATTTGAACAGGATTTCAAGTTTGGTTCACAGACAGTTTAAAGACTCCGGAGCAAGGTCAGCACAAACTTGAATGTATCGAATCTCATCTGACACCGGTTCTGAAATTTTTTTATTTCAACAAAGGGTACCAAAAAAAACCCAGCTATAAAAACATATCCATATTGGACTTCAGTAAATTTATCATGACGATGTGCAGAGATACTAAACGAATTTGTTTCCAAATAGATGATGCGTTCAGGGCTCGCGGTTTCAAAAGAACTTGAGCAGGAATTTGAACTCTGACTAAAAATTCAAGAATGTTTGTTTATCCTAGGCACTTTTGCATTGAGAGGAGAGTGAAATTACTACATTTTGAGAATATACCTAATACTGTATGCTCTAGATTATTTCGAATTTCGAATTTTTCAGGTAACTAAGTGTTTTACATAATAAAGTTTTCTGAGTCTGAGTTCAATTTTTGTGCTGAGATAGTCTTGTTCAAGCAGGTTTTCACGCGGCTCCGTGAGATCTTCGACATCCGAGGGTCTGGTAAACAGATGAGATTTCCGGTAATGCCAGCAGTAAGATTTCCCAAAAATTAAAATAGCGATTTAAATTGCTAATGAGATGAGGTGATGTCTTACGTAAATTTAATGATAAAATACTTATGACACGTGGACATTTTCATTGGCTGATTGAGACACACCTTTTGTATCTGTATTAGTGTTAAATTATATCCTTTTAAGTTTTCAACATTATTTTGGTTTAAACAAAGTTTAACCGAAGCGCCTTCTATCGGTAAAAATAATCAATGAAGCATTTACCAGACCCTCGTAGGGGGAAACTCTCACGGAGACACGCGAGAGCCTGGTTGAACGAGACAAAGGTTGAACCAGTTTCTTTACTGTGGGACCCGATGTATTTTGTTTTTGTGGGGTTTAACGCAGTTTTTCAGTGCATGACAGGCTATACATGGCGGCCAGTATAGTAGGTGGATGTGGGTCTCGGGAAGACCCCGGTAAGAACCACCAACCCACGGGAAGTTATTGGCAAGCTTTCTCACAAACCCACATTGGTCGAGTCGAAACTCGAACTCACGTGGACAGGTGAGATGTGTGAGTGATTTGTAACAGCGATAGCCTTAGACCACTCCGCCAGCTGGGGCCCCGGGGCCAGATGTATCTGAGTGTCGAGATACGTTGTGTGCCAGGTGTATAGGCGCATTCAGCACCAGCTTATATTTTATTGGACAACATTGTTGAAAAGTCAACAATAAATATTTACGACCGTTAATTGCTCCAATGTCAAACAAAATTTGTGCCAGTAAATCTCATACGCCATATTGTTTCAGGCTGTAGAGCATGGCCTAATTTATCACATTAAGAATCCATGTTATTCTCAAGATTCTCTCACGTTGATGACGCAGTGAACAATTAATTTTGATTGGCTAATAAGTACCGTGCTCCAAATACAGGGTGACCCTGATGTGGAATTTCTACCGAGTGCAGTTATGGCTGACTTTGCCAGTTTTGATAAATTTCTGCTTTAACATTGTTGGATTTTCCACACTAAACGGATTTGTCTGTTCGCTTTTAGTCGATAATACATAAATTGTAGATACTAGAACAAGTTAACAATGATTAATCGTACGCTGATGAGAAAATGCTGTCCTTGTTTCATTAGTTTTTCCCTTTGCACGTGAAGTAAAGAATTTACTCTCACTAAGAAGTAAATAACTTAAACGCACACCTGAGGTTTGATATGAATTACACCTGAATTGTGATATTAAATTCCATTTCTGTAATATTAGATTGCAGGTAAATCTCAAGAATTACAGAGACAAAGAAGATGAAACATGCCGCGCATTCTTATTGTTTAAATAACATATTTCTCGTGCAGTGAAGTTTAGGAAATTTTGATGGATTTCACGGGTAAAAATGTGTACATTTATGGTAACGTTTTGCGATTGCCATGCCAAAATAAAATGCACAGGTGAATTCTAGGAAAGTCCATTTTGAACAAAACGCGACAAGAATGTATGGTTTGCATATGATTTTCTGTAGGGGAGCTCTAATTGAAGAATATGGTATATAGAATCATTGCAAGACGGAGGTCAATATGAATTATTGTCTTTACCGAGTAATCGAGATCTTGTATCTCTATGGGGAATTTATGCAAACGTATTTCTAAATTATGTGCATACTTTTACTGAAATCTTCATTCTAAATGAACCTATTTCATGATATTAGTCGACCTAGGTTAGCTCAAGTCTAAACATGTCAATAGCTGCTTCGTGAATTTCGCATTTTATCTGCATCGTCAAATTCACGAATTTATCATATGAAGTTTTTGGTGATAATTGTGCCAGCTGAGCCTCCGTTGAATTGTTTGCGAAAATTTATTGACAATTTTGACAGTTCTTCATGTTGTAACTATTATGCCAGAGGAAACAAAACCTTTTATAAACGAAACTATACATCTTTGATGTTAATATGTTGTTTCGGATGCGATACTTAACCTTTCTAATAATTATTGGAAAAGGTTATGACAACTTCTCGAGTTTCGATTGGCTAACTACAGGGATTTTTATTAGGACTGTCCGCATTTCACCTTGACTCCGAGATACTGTACGAGGCATATTTGAAACGTTCTGAATATTTTTTTCTAGGTTTTTTGTTCCTTTGAGCCTGTCGATAAATTTAATGCAGATCGACAGACAAATTAACTTTCTATAAAATGATCCCATGCTGCACGTACAGCACGGCGGACACCATATGCGTGTGACGTAAAATAGGTAAAGAAAATTACAGAAAAATGTCGAAGAAGGAGAAATAATTCTGCTACTGAGCAAAGATCATGCTGTAAAGTCCGGGCGCTCTTATGGTACTCTCTGACTGATATAAAGGCAGACTTGGATAAAGTTTACGGATGTAATTATCTGTCACATCCTACAATTTTGAGGTGGTGTCATCGTTTTGTCGCAAATCTATGAAAGATGACCTATGTTCTGGAAGACCGTTGTCTGCAATTGGTGAGCGGGAAGTGACTGCTGTAAAGGGGACAAATGATGAAGATGCTCGATACACAGTTTAACATATTTCTATTATCACGGGCATGAATTCGTCAGCTGTTTGTAATACATTCAAGAATCATTTAAAGCTCAGAATGGCTTGTGCAAGATGGTCCTGCATTTGTTCACGGCTGATCAAAGCAGACTCGGGTTGAAATTGTCAAACAACTACTCGCCAAATATGAAAAGAGTGAACAGAGACGTTTAAATTTAGGTTGTCACAGGTGATGAAACATATATCTACTTTTTCAAATCTAACTCCAATAAAGTTTGGATCGGAGAAAACGAGCAGAGACCACAAATCGCTCGATGTAGTCTGACTGTCAAGAGAGTTTTATACGCATTATTTTTCGATGCAAAATGACCGGTCGTCCAGGTAACTGTGTCCGACTCTGCTGGCGGCACTGGATATTTTTCTGCTTCCAAAATATTGCCAAAAGTTGTTGTACTACTAACGAATCACCCGTCCGTGCACCGGTACCCGATGTATCCATCTACTCCATGACAACACACCGGCGCATAAATCTGCCGTCTTGACAGACTTCCTGAAGGAGTACAGCATGCATCCAAACTTTGCAACATCCTCCATACAACCCTGATTTAGCTCCAACTGATTTTTGGCTGAATCCTCTTTTCAACCAATCGTTGACCGGCGATTTGAAAGTCGCCATGAGGTTGGAAGTGCCTTTTTCCAGTGTATGAACAACGGATGAACAACGTATCAAAAAGTGAATACAAAAGTACTGGGGTGACGAGATTTTAGTCCTATCAACTAGGGCATGGGACGATACATTAGAGTATTGGGGTGACGAGGTTTTAGTCCTATCAACTATGGCATGGGACGATACATTAGGTTATTTGGGTGACGAGGTTTTAGTCCTATCAACTATGGTATGGGACGATACATTAGGGTATTGGGGTGACGAGGATTTAGTCCTATCAACTATGGCATGGAACGATGCATTAGGGTATTTGGGGTGACGAGGTTTTAGTCCTATCAACTAGGGCAGGGGTCTCAAAACTTTATAAGACGAGGGGTTTGCGGACCGAAGCGACTATGAAAAATTTAAACATATGCAAAATCGTTTTAAAAAAGTACAACACCACTCTACTGAAGTCTACTGTGTCAGTGTTGCATTAAATTCCAAATCAGGTATGAATATAACTGTATAATCAATGCAGGTACTGTGAAATCACAAAAAAAATCACACAAAATATTTGTCAATGTAAAAAAAATCATTTCACATTATTTTAAAAATTTTACTTCTAAAAACTTAAAAATTTGTTTCACGCAAATACACATTATTCAGAATTAAAGAAATGTTTTTTCAGGATTAGTGAGAACCATGGTACTGATGTTTTTCTGTCAAGATTACAATTATCTGTGGTTCAAAGTTAGTGGTACCTATCACCAAAATTGCTTGCAAATGTTCATCAGACATGATCGATCTGTTGGTGAATTTCATATATTTCATCTTCGAAAATGTTTTTTTCACACACATAAGTAGTGCCAAACACTGACAGTAATCCACTGACAAAGTTTTTTACATGAGCATATTGATCACTTGGCAGGCATTTATAGAACTCTATTAGATTTCCTTCCTTATATTTGTCCTTCAACACGTCATTGGATTGCAAATCAATCATTTCCATTTGAAGTTCAGGTGGCAGTATTTCAAGATAGCAATCAAATGGGTTTTGGAAGATCCTTATATCTCCTGCATTCTCATCAAGGTCAGAGAAACGCTCCTGGAACTGTAGTTTCAGATCAGAAATGATTTCTTGTGCAAAATTATTTGGGAATCGTGATTCAGTTTCTTGGTTGAACTTTTCACAACAATTAAAATGAGCAAAGCAGTCCCTCTTCAGTTGGGACTCGAAAAGAACTAGTTTTTTGCCTGAATGGTTTCACCTGGATGTACATGTCACAGATAAGCCCGTTCTCCCCTTGTAGTCTAAGATTGAAGTCATTCATGGTCACGTCTACGATAAAAGCTAATTTCCAAAGCCATTCACTGTTTGTGAGTAAAGGTAGAGGTCGTTTTTTTCATTTAAGAACATTTCTGTTTCAGTTCTAAGCTAAAAAAATTCGCGAGACAACCTTTCCACAACTGAGCCATCGAACTGAAGTGTGGTAAGGCAAATCGTGATATTCTGCATCTATTTCTACCAGAAACGCTTGGAACTGACGATGGTTAAGTCCATGTGAGCTAATGAAATTCACGGTTGAAACTACGGGTTCCATAACGCATGACAAATCCAAATATGTCCCACACAATGCTTGCTGATGAAGAATGCAATGAACAATAATAGGCTTGGAACAGCTAACGCTTTCAAAAGCTTTGTAAATTTGTTCAACCAAACCTATTTTTGAACCGCACATGTTTCTACCTCCATCTGTTGTAACGCACTTCAGTTGTCTCCATTGCAGGTTGTATTGAGAAAGTGACTTTTCAACTTCTTTAAAAATGTCTTCATCTGTGGTTGTTCAATGCATACTATGCACAGAAGCTAATTCTTCCGTAACTTCAAAATTACTGCCGACCCCGCAAAAAAACAACAGCAGCTGCGAAGTATCCGAAACATCGGTTGACTCATCAAGTGCAAGAGAAAACCACTCAACTGCTAATATCCTCAATTCTACGAGCAACTGTGTTCGCCGAAAGACTAATTGTCTTTAATAAATCTACTTTTTCTGGGCACATTTCTTCAGCAGCTTGAATCGTACACATTTTAACTAGTTCGCCATCAGTAAATGGTTTTCCTAGTTTTGCTAATAGGTGTGCTACTCGGTATCTGGCTCTTGTTGCAGCTTCATTCTCGTCTTTCTTCTTCTTAAATATAAACTGTTGTGACGATAAGCCACGTTTCATGGATTCCAATTTATCTGAACGTAACTTTCCCGTATATTGAGAGTAGTTCGACAAGTGCTTGGTTTCATAATGTCTACGAATGTTGTATTCTTTTAGCACTGCGACAGTTTCGTTACATATTAGCAAAAACACAATGAATTGTTACCTGATTCAATAACGAAATAGTCCACACTCCATTGTTCCTTAAACACGTGATATTCAGAATCAACCTTTATCTTCTGTCCTTTTCTCGACATAATCGCCCCAATAGCAACGGACTTAAATACAAGGAATATATGTTTGTCGCTAGTGACACGCATTGAGGCCAAGACAAAAACCGGAAACTACAATGCCTCATCACACATCCGGTGCCTTATGCCGCTACCAGTGTTGCCAGGTTGGCTGGAAAACCGCCAAAAGTGGCGGTTTTGTAGGTCTGGTGGCGGGAAATTTTTCCTTGTGGCCGTTGGTCAAGTGTTAATTTTTGTATATATTTGTTTTTACGATTTTGGTTGTGGGCCGGACAAATCGAAGCCGCGGACCGTAGTTTGGAGACCCCCGAACTAGGGCATGGGGCTATACATTAGAGAATTGGGGTGACGAGGTTTTAGTCCTATCAACTCGGGCATGGGACGATACATTAGGGTATTGGGGTTAACGAGGTTTTAGTCCTATCAACTAGTACATGGTACGATACATTTGAGTATTGGGGTGACGAGGTTTTAGTCCTAGCTTTTAACACACATTTCATACATTTCACCTCTTTTGTATTGTGACAGAATTCATCTACGGTCACTAAATGACATTTTTTTCTTACCATTATTTAGAACAAGATTTTTATACAAATATCTCCCTTTCGGCAATTCATACGACGATAATTTTCACCATTAATGGAGCTATTTATATAAAAAAAAAAAAAATTAAAATCCAGTCCACAGATATATATCCCACCCTTTGACCAGATTTGGTGAAAACCTTGCGATAAAGTCGGCAAATCTGTAAAAAAAAAAATCAGAAAGAATTCTATACCTTTAGGTTTCAATGACTTGGATAAATAAGAAACCACATGCTATTGACAATTTTAAAATTAACGTAATATATTCCTTACGGCTTTATTTGTTTACAACATTGGTTTATATATTTTCCACGAATAGCGATTTCTCGTGACTTTTTCCGTCTTCTATGGACATACATTTTGGTATAAGAAAAACGATTAGGTATGAAATTATTTTTAGTCAATGTGATGCTGCAACAAAAACATGTAAAATTACTAGATCAATTTAAATCCATTGACATGAGGTTATCAAGTTATTAGTCAATATTTGTTTGGTAGAAAATTGTTAGGAGATAAGAGGTATACATGTATGAACATAAATGCATATGTATATTTGAAAGTAGCTACTCTGTTCAGTTTCTTGTGTATAATGAGATATTTGGATTTCCTTTCTACCAAGATTTTATAGCAAGTTTAATGCAGAAAGTTTTACCTTGATACATTGTTTTCTTAGAGAAAGAAAACTATAAGTACTATAGAAAGACAGAATACGTAGCAATTCTGTACTCTGTCTTATTTTATCGTTTGTACCTTATTTGCTCCACTATCGAAGTCCAGAGCTTCCGATTGGCCACAGAAGCATGGAAGTGACATTTGTAAAAGATATTATCTCGTATCGACGAGATAATATGTCGTGGCCACGGGATGTTATGTTGTGGCCATTAGATATTATCTCGTGAGTAGTAATGGGTGGGTAACTGGGTACGGGGGTGGCACTCTGGGACCCTAAGGGAATTTAACAGAGGGGGTGACACTCTGGGACCCACGGGAATTTAGCATTAGGGGTGGCTCTATAGGTAATTACGGGAAATTAACATTAGGGGTGGCACTCTGGGTATCTACGGGAATTTAGCATTGTTGGCACTCTGGGTATCTACGGGAATTTAACATAGAGGGTGGCATTTGGGGTACCAACGGAAATTTAACACGCCGTGTGTAGTGACGAATACAACGTCATCTACCATCCAAACACCCCACACTATACCATCAACACGCCGTGTGTAGTGACGAATACAACGTTATCTACCATCCAAACACCCCACACTATACCATCAACACGCCGTGTGTAGTGACGAATACAACGTCATCTACTATCCAAACACCCCACACTACATTATCCAACACGCCGTGTGTAGTGAATATTACTCCGTCATCTACTATCCAACACCCCACACTATACCATCAACACGCCGTGTGTAGCGATCAATACCCCGTAATCTATGCTATACAAAATCCCACATATACTCTCCAACACGCCATGTGTAGTGATCTTCTACCTAGTGACTATATCTATATAGCCTAGAGTTATATATAAAGCATTGCCTATACCTCAGATCATGTTGGAGGTGTCAGTAAATTTGCATATATTGTACCTATGTTATAAATAGCTTTTATCAAGGGAACCAACTCATAATAACTTTAAAATGGACGTGACTTAAAGTTGTACTAAACTTCGGGAACCGTCACGGACTTTAGTGTTGACTAGAAAAAATCCGGAACATTAGATTATAATGACCTAGAATAAAAGTAACACTAAAATTCCGAAATTGTACCGGACGTTAGCGGAGACTGAAAATAATCAGGAAACAAATGTTAAAAAAATTGGCTGAGACTAAAAATAGTATTAAAATTTCGTAACTCATTTTAAATTTTTTTGTTATTTTTTTTTTAATCAAACACAAACACACTATACAAAAACACTCCACAAAACCATTTTTTATTTTTTATTTTTTATTTTTAAATCAAACACAAACACACAACACCTTTTTAATTTTAAATTTTTTATTTTTTATCAAACACAAACACACCCTACATACAAAAGTTTTTATTTTTATTTTGTATCCAACACATACACCACACCATCCATTTTTGGAGAAAAGTTTTTAATTTTTATTTTTAAATCAAACACAAACACACACCACACATTCAGTTTGCTAATTTTACCAGCCATCTTCTTAAAGTGTTGTTGCGTCCTGGACGAGTGCGTGCGTGCGTGAATCATCCATACTCTAAAATAACAAAATAACACAAAAACACTTACTTTGTTTCCATTCTGGTGTATTCTCATTTTTTTTTACAAAATAATTCACCATGAACATAACACCACACTCCAAAAAAAAAAAGTTCATTGTTCACTGTCTGTCTCTCTTGTTCTTGTTCTTCTTGAATTTCTTCACAGGAATCAAGGGTTCTTCTTCTTCTTCATTCTCATTGTCTTCCATCCATCTAACTTTCTTCTTACTTTTCTTGACGATATGTTCTTCTTCTTCTTCTAGGTTTGAAGATCCTTCGGCTTCCTCCCTCTCTGGTAGATTTTCTTCTTGTTCTTTCTGAGGGCACTCCGAAGACCAATGTCCTTTTCCTTTACAATGATAACAAGTATCTTTACCTTTATCTCTGTTTTGGTTTTGACGTTGTGGACATTCTGGAGCCCAATGTCCTTTCTCTTGGCAGATATAACAAGTATCTTGACTTTTATCTCGAGAGGTAGAGGAGGAGGAGTAGTCCTTACTCTTACTGGTAGTATACTTTCGAAGTACTGTCTGCAAATCTCTCACCAAAAAAGCAATCTGTCTTCTTGACTCTTCCATCTTTACAGTTTGAAAGTTCAATCACAAAGACTGATTCTGAAGGTAAGAAGGTCTCTCTATATATAGTCTCCTCTCTCTATATATAGGTTCCTGTGTGAAACTGAAGCAGTTTCAAATCAAACTTCAAGATGAAAAGATCACGCCAAATCTATGAGAAAACAGAAGAAGAAACAAAGAGGCCACGGCGACGAAGACATTCCGCACCGCCTGAAACACCGCTGGCTGAACTGTTAGCTCAAGTCCATGCTAGCGATTTCGAAGAAGAGATGAGTGAACCTGAAACCTTACCACCTTCTAACCCACCCAAAACAAAAACCACCACCAGAACCCCAGACCAAAAAAGGCCTACTACCGTGGCTCCCGAAAATTACTATCGGATTCGAGAGACGCAAAAAATAACCTCTCGAAAATTTAAAACCACAGCCTACACTCACACGGTTCACTTCAAAGACTTCAAGTCCGAAGTACCTCCCGAGAAAGCGGCGGGTTTCATTAGTGATTTTTGGGGTTCTGTGTTACAGAACTTGAAACGACGATGCGGAGCCAAAGAGGACGATCGATTGAGACTGTCTATTCATCACGACAATTTGAAGTCCCCTGTTTGGATCGAGTTCAGCACCCCGGCAGAATTAACACCAGACAAAGTCATGTCCAAAATCGAATACGTTCAACAATCCAACGACAAGTTTACCATCACGGATGGAAAGGCTACACTTTACATGACTCACGTTGCTCCTCCTCGAGGGAGTGGACGAAGTAGGAAAGCGTTACTGGTGGACGATCTTCGAAGTACCAGACACAGTATCGTCCAAATCGACAATACCCAAGACCAGATGTGCTTGGCTCGAGCCATCGTAGTGGGGCGAACGTATGCCAACAAGAACGAGAGCAAAGAATGGAAAAGAGCCTGGAATAACATTCGACGATCTAACAAATTTAACAAACAACGAAAAGAAGCAGAACTCCTGTTGCAACAAACAGGCATCCCTAAAGAGACCGTGTGTGGTATTTCTCAAATGCAACAACCTCAAGACGTCTTGGCTCCTCACTACACTTTGAAAGTTCACCCTCAAGAAGTGCGCGGAGATATGCTGTTTCGAGGCCCAAATTTCCCCGAAGGAAAATACATTCACGTGTATTACCACCAAGAACATTTTGATGCCATCACCACTATCACAGGATTTCTGGGACACTCTTAATACTGCGAGAAATGCGACAAAGGATTTAACAATCGGGAGCGACACCTTCATTGCGGTCAGAGATGTCGGGGCTGTTTAGCGGACAAACCATGCCTTCCTGAACAACACCACGTCCA
This sequence comes from Margaritifera margaritifera, assembly GCA_029931535.1. NCBI lineage: Eukaryota > Metazoa > Mollusca > Bivalvia > Unionida > Margaritiferidae > Margaritifera > Margaritifera margaritifera. The sequence continues at coordinate 338,533 of JAQPZY010001569.1, forward strand.
TTGTGAGACGTGTCGACGCACTTTTGTCAGTCCCTCTTGTTACCAACAGCATCGTAAGACACAAGGGTACCAACAAAAATGTGCTTGCGACTTATTGAAATTGTGCTCCACGTGTGGACAGCTGATTCGTACCAACGACCCCAAGAGACACGTTTGTACCGGAAAAAAAAGATGTAACATTTGTCAGCAGATGGTGAACTTTGATCATCAATGTTTTATTCAAAAGTATGACAAGATAGAGAAGAAAGAATTAAAGAAGAACAAGAACCAAGTGGATTTCATCTTTTTTTATTTTGAATGCATGCAAAAAACAGGCATTCACATTCCCAATTTCTGGTGGCTCATCAGGCTTGTGAGAAGTGCATTCAAGAAACGATCCACTTTCACTGTCCTCATTGTAGTCGGATTCCAGGAGGACGTGAAAAAATCTTTCGCGGGGCCAACACTTTGTCCGAGTTTGCTGAATGGATTTTAGACCCCACCGACGACAGTTGGAGCGAAGAGGACATTCAACGTTACGGAGACTGTCATCGGTATGCGACCGTCATAGCTCACAATTTCTCGGGATACGATGGACAGTTTTTGTTAAGATATTATTTGCGAGAAGGTACCGAACGCCCTGAAGTCACCATGAATGGAAACAAGCTCATCTACATGAAAGTGGGTCAAGTCAAATTTAAAGATTCCATGAGTTATTTGGCCATGCCTTTGAGTCGAATGCCAAAAACATTTGGCATGACAGAAATGGCCAAAGGATATTTTCCTCACTTCTTCAACACGGAAGCTAATCAATATGCCGTCCTACCTCATTTGCCTGACCTCCATTATTACGACCCCGACGGAATGCGCTCCGAACAGCGAGAAGCCTTTCACGCTTGGTACCGCGCTCACCAGTCCGATCCATTTGACTTCCAAGAGGAAATGCTGAAGTACTGTCGATCCGATGTGGACATTTTACGGCGTTGCTGTGGAAAGTTTCGAGAGTTATTTCTAGATCACGGAGACATCGATCCTTTGAAAGAAGCAGCCACTCTACCTAAAGCCTGTTCCTTAGTGTACACCCAAAATTTCAAGCCCGAGAACGAACTAGCCATCATCGACTCCAACACGTCTCTTTTTGCCAGTCGTCAATACTCGGCCAAAGCTTTGCGTTGGTTCCATTACTTGTGCCAAAAAGAAGACAAATGGATACAACATGCCAGAAACGGAGGAGGAGAAAAAAAGATTGGATCTTATTCCGTGGATGGATTTGATTTAGGAAACCCGCACACGGTGTACGAATTTCAGGGTTGCTTGTTTCACGGATGCCCTACCTGTTTTCCTAAACGAAACCTGAAAAGTCCTTATTCAGACTCTACCATGGAACAGTTGTGCGAACGAACTTACCAACGACGACTCCACTTAGAAAGTCAAGGATACCAAGTGGTAGAAATGTGGGAGCACGAGTACGATGGCCGTTTGAAAACCGATCCTGAATTTAAGAGCATCACCGAAAGTTACGACGTGACCACCTTCGAACCTTTGGATCAACGCCACAGTTTATTTGGAGGACGAACCAATGCCACTCGCTTGCTGTACGACGTAGACGAATCCAAAGGAGAAGAAATCAAATACATCGACGTGTGTTCTTTGTATCCTTGGGTGTGTAAATATGCTCGTTTTCCAACCGGACACCCAGAAATCTTGACAGAACACATCGACGTGGAACACATTCGTCAATACGAAGGATTGATCAAATGTAAAGTCTTACCCCCGACAAACTTGTACCATCCTATCTTACCTCATCATTGCCAAGGAAAACTGATGTTTCCTTTATGCCGTACGTGTGCCGAAACATGCAACCAAGATCATCCCTGTCACCACACGGAGGAAGAACGCGCTTTGACAGGAACGTGGGTCAGTGCCGAATTGTTTCGAGCTCTGGATCGTGGATACCGTTTGTTGAAAGTGTACGAAATCTGGCACTTTCCAACCACCGCACAATACCAAAAGGACGACGCCACGAATCATCCAGGCATTTTCTCGGGGTACGTCAACCAATCTTTAAAACTGAAACAAGAAGCCAGCGGCTATCCCTCGTGGTGTCAGACTCCCGAAGACCAAGTTCGATTCAAAGAAGAGTACCGTGACGTCGAAGGCATCACTTTGGAAGACGTGGAAAAGAACGAAGGAAAAAGATCGTTTGCCAAAGTCATGCTCAATTGCTTGTGGGGAAAAATGGCACAACGACCCATCTTAACCAAGACGGAATACTTGACCGATCCTTATAAGTACTTTCAACTGGTGGACAACAAAAGTGTACTAGTCAAACACGTCGAAATCGTCCGTGATGATTTGATCTTAGTCAATTTCGAAGAAGAACCCAAGTTTGTAAAACCTGACAAGTTTAGCAACGTAGTCATTGCCGCCTACGTGATCGCTCATGCTCGTTTGAAATTGTACGACGAAGCTTTAGAAGTCTTGGGAGATCGTGTCCTGTACTTTGACACCGAAAGTTGTATGTACATCCATCGCCCCGGTTGCCCACACCCTACCATCCAAGGAGATCGTTTAGGAGCCTGGACAGACGAGCACCCTCAAGACACCATTCTGAGTTTTGCCAGCGGTGGCCCTAAAAATTACGGCCACCGATACCGAGACCCACAAGGACAACTTCACACCGAATGCAAAGTCAAAGGATTAACCCTAAACTATCGAACCAGCCGAGTAGTCAATTTTGAGGTTTTGAAAAATGCTTTGCTGTCTGGACAAGTGGAAGACTTTCGAGTGCAAACGTTAGAACCTCACAAGATCGTACGGTTACCTAATCATCAAATCGTCAGTCGCCCTTTACAAAAAGTGTACCGAATCGTGTACCAAAAACGACTGAGACTTCCAGACCACACTACTTTGCCTTACGGACACGCCAATCTGCAGTATAAAAAAGGGACCCCTTGAACAGAAAGACAATACCAAGATTGACGATGACATCAACAACTCCGTGTGATGAACCCACTACTACAGACCTCAAGTTGAAAGAATACAAATTTCACGTGGTCTTGCCTGACTATTGTGATTGTGCCAGTCGCTTGAACACGTTCAAAAAATGGCCTAAATGGAATGGATTACCTACTTCCAACTCTTTAGCCAGAGCAGGATTTGTCTACTTTGGAGAGGGAAACAAAGTGAAATGTTTCAGTTGTGGTGTAACCATTCGCATGGACCATAAAAATTCAGCTATCCTGGAACATGTCAGATGGTGTCAAACTGTGCTTACCTTTCTTTGGCGTTTCCACCGATTACATTACAGTACTTTGCGGATGGTACAGTCGACAGGTATAAAAAGGAACCCCTTCCAAGCCTAACCATTCATTCTGACTTTCAACGTTGACCGAGCAAGAAGACAAAAAGATGAGTAATTTTGTCATCCTCCCACCAAAGATGAATAAGAATACTCATGCCATCCACTCACCAAGGGAGAAATCTAGTGTGAACTCCAAGTGCCATCACGACTTGGAGTGCGATGCAGTGCCATGCGAGGAGACGGATTCTGTACGCTTTGGCATCAGCGATTCACACGATGAGACGGATTCCGTACGCTTTGACATCAGCGATGCTGTGCGTGTGCCTCACCGTCCCTCTAACGATGCAGGACGACCTTTACTCTTTATTAATCGTACACATAATTGTCATACATACAGGAGTAAAGAATTGACGATACCTGTGACTTTGCCTGGTTATTCCAAGTTTGAAAGTCGACTCAAGACGTTCCAAGACAAGTGGCCTAAATATCTACTACAAGCAACTACTGACAAAGCTTTAGCCAGATCTGGATTTATCTACTTGGGAGAAGGAGATAAAGTTCAGTGTTTCAGTTGCGGTGTGAGACTTCACCAATGGGAGCCTACCGACTAAGCTTACATTGAACATGCCAGATGGTCTCCGCACTGTCAGTTCTTACCTTTAGTGGCTTTAGAAGAGTACGGGTACGATGAGCCTGATGACAAGAAGAAGTAACAACATGTCGGATGATACTTTACAATGGTACATTCGTGGTTTACCTTTGGAGCTGCGAGAACACATTTACAGAGAATGGATTCAGATACAAGTGAAACGTAAAGAACAGTTACATCCTTTACGACATACATGTTTTAACCATTGTATCTGAATGTTATAAAAATACTGATTAGTGTCAAGATGTTGAAATGGTCAGACATTCATGAAGGACTAGAAGACAACTTTAAGAGTTTGGATGGCACCACCTACCATGTGTCAGTGATCCATAGAATTCTGTGGAACGAAGTGAAGGAAACAACCAACAGACAAGAATACCAAAAACTTTTACTAGAAGTGTCACCTCAAGACGAAACGTCTTTACGTCGACTGACGTGTAGTACGATCCTCACTGATCATCTTGGATATCCTTCACCCACCGATTCCCTTTGGCTAAAGTGTGAGTATTTAGTCACCAAGAAGACTAGTTTAGAAGATCGCATTCGTGACTTGCCTTCGAAGCTGCGAGTACGCATTTACAAAGAGTTTGTCCAGATCCAAGTGAAACGCAAACTCAAAGTCATTCCTCGATTTTTAAACTATTGCTACTTCCACCGTATCAGAAGTCTGATTCTGGAGAGAAACTATCACAGCTATTGTGAAGAAAACAAAAGAGGGTTACTTTTTTCCAAGTCGGAAACTTTACCAGAACACATTCGTGGTTTGCCTTTGGAGCTGCGAGAACGGATTTACAAAGAGTTTATCCAGATCCAAGTGAAACGCAAGCTCAAAGTCATTTCTCGATTTTTAAGGTATACTTACTTCCAAACTGTCAGAAGAAAGATTATGGAGAAAACCTTTCATTGTAGAATCCCGGGAATAGTCTATGACAAAAGAACCTGGATATAAAAACCCACCATGTCAGGACTGTGTCTTCACTTCTGAAACGTATTCCGTGGAAGGAAGTCAACGATCGTGTTCAGACTTTAGAGGATTATAAAGACTTGATACAAGAACTGTTTCCATTGAATTTTGGACGCTATGCGTGTGTGTCTTAGTGACTGCATTTCTTGGATTTCGTTTTCCAGGACATTCGTTGTGGACTATTTTTGAGGATCAGTGTTTGTCTTGGATTATTTTGGAGGACCCATGGTTGTTTTTGGACTATTTTGATGAACCATAAAAAAAACAACATGACCATTCATGCTTTATCGGTACACGAAAGACAAATTATACTCAAAGTGTTGAGAGTGGTGATGAAGACAAGTGGGGTACCTCCGTGTGAAGAAGACATTAGTCAAACTTTATCTACCCTTCATACCTTTCAAGAAGTGTGTATTGCTAGTGAGTTACACCAACAACTTTACAAATGGAAAGATGTACGTGACTGGAGAAAAATTGGTTTCAATGTTTGGCTACAAGAGTTGGCATCAGCGATTCAGTTTGCCAAAGATCTGGCACGTCACCACTAAGTGTTCAAAAGTAAAATGGGAACCTAAGTAAAAAAAAAATGACTTTAGAAACAATCCTGGAAGAAGAACCTGACACAGAAGAGAAAGACCACACCGTCGTCGTCGTCCAAATGCAATCCCCTGAGGAACACACCCCCTCCTTACCGTCAGAGACATTTCATTCTTCCAGAACAAAGACGAACAGAAGATTGCCACCGCCAGTGCCTGGGCCTTCCATTCCTGGGACACCAGAATGTTGTACATTGACTTGTTTGTACATAACTTTAATTCTTTTAGTGGTAGCCTTAATCTTGTACCTGACCATTTTTGCGGTCTGCATTTTTGTCCTTCATGACTTGTAAAAAAAAATAAACGTGTATGAAACGTATAAAATGTCTTGGGTCTTTTGTCTTCTTCTCAAAAATCTTCCTACCTCAGTCATGGCTACATCTTCTTCCTCTGCCTCGTCTGCCTCTTCTACATCCTCTGCTGTGGTCAAAGTGATTGACGAAAAGTTAGATCGTCAAAGTTGGGACTCTTTGTATCTGCGCCATCCATTTAACATTTTGATTGCTGGACCGAGTGGTTCAGGGAAAACCGAATTTGTCAAACGTTTGATCGAACACAAATCTCATTTGTTTGATCGTTCACCTCAACGCATCGTGTGGTGTTACAAAGAGTGGCAACCGTCTTACACTTTATTGAAAGAAAGTCAAGGAGATGCCATTTCGTTTGTAGAAGGTATCCCTTGCGAAGACGATGGGATCGTGTCTGACGTGAGTCAAACACATCTGGTCATCTTCGACGACATGTTAGGAGAAGACGAAGAAGATATTAAACTTTGGTTTACACGAAAAGGACACCATCGAAATGCCAGTATCATTTACATTACTCAAAATTTATTTCAACAAAGTAAAGCCCATCGTACCATCAGTCTCAATGCTCATTACGTGGTCTTGTTTAAAAGCCCCAGAGACAAATCTCAAGTGCAAGTGTTAGCCAAACAGTTAGGTATGCCTTGGTTGAATTATGAGTACGACGATGCCACTCAAACAGCTCATGCGTATTTACTCATCGACTTAAAACCGACCACTCCCGAGTATTTGAGATTTCGTACCCAATTGTTTCACCATTGGTGCCAAGAAGGAGGTCCTGTCATTTACACGTCCCCTTCAGCCACACTCTGAAGAAAAAAAACTATAAAAACATCCACTACGTCATTTCTGTCTCAGTTTTCGAGATGACTTCCTTTCAATCTCATCCTCCGGCTAAATTGATTCGTGCCTTGTATGGCATCAGTCGCGAAAAAAATGCACAAGTCCGTGCTCATTTGTTAGAAGCTAGTCTTAAAGAAGTGTTACGATGGTTTACTTTGACGGCACGTCAATTGCTGCAAGGCATCATTCACATCCCTCATCAAACTCAACGTTTTTTTCAAAAACATAAAGGGGCGTTGTCACAACTAGCCGATCCTAGAATCGATCCACGGACTAAAAAACAAATCATTTTAACCCCTGGAGGGATCGGTTCCTTAGGAGGGGTCATGATTCGTTCCCTTTTGAAATGGGATCCTAATGCTCAAGCCAAAAAACCCAAAACACCAAAAAAAAAAAAAAAAGCCCTAAGAAGAAAGCCACAAAAAAAAGAAAAGCCCTAAAAAGAAGAAAGCCCCCAAGAAAAAGAAGTTCTGCCAAGAAGAAGAAAACACCCACCACTGCAAGGAGCCGCAAGAGAGGTACTGCTGCCAGGACGCAAACGTACACCCGCAAGACACCACCACAACAGACCCCAGTGACGAGGTCTCCTTCTCCTTTTGCGTCCACTTCTTCGTCTTCTTCACGACCCTTCAGGATGATGCCTGCCAAACCAGACTTAAGACAAGTGTTTCCTAATTTGATGCAAAAATGGAAACCTATTTCGAAAGTCACCACTTCGGGACCCTCGACTTCGGCTGATTTGGCCATGGCAGCGGCCGCAAACAAAGTACCGTCCCCTAAAACCAAAGTCCAAGAAAGAACCGGCGTGTTACAAAGTTTAGTGGATTTATCCAAAGAAGAATTGAGACGATTTAGTCCATTGAAAAAACCTCAACGTCGAGTGAGGCCTGTCATGAAGATGGTACGTCGTGCAGACAATCAGTGGAGACGTGTTCCAGTATAAAATAGAAGGCTGACCTGCCAAAGACTTCAGACTTACTCCTCACCTCTAAGATGACCCCCAAACGTGCACACCACCACCACCACCAAAAAAAGAAGAAAAGCAAAAAAGGACTTCCACCTCGTCTGGCGAAACATTGGGACGTCTTGTCTGTCCTGACCAAATCCAATCCTCCCATGCGAAAACAACTCATTCAAACAGCCCCTAAAGAAATCATCGATACCGTGTGTGAATGTTGTTTGAACGTCTTGAAAGGAACGGTACCTTTGTCCAAGATACAGAAACACAAATTAGGTAAACATCGGAACGTTCTTCGTCAAATGGTGAAAAAGAAAATACCTCTCCAAGAAAAGAAAAAAATGTTGGTGCAACGAGGAGGATTTCTACCTATGCTGTTAGGACCGTTGTTAAAAATAGCGGCTCCTTTGTTAGGAACGATTGCTGGACCACTTTTAGGAGGTGTCATGCGATAACAAAAAAAGAAGATAAAAAGGACACCCTTCTCTGGAAGGACCACACATTTTTGTACCTTTGGATGAAATGGAAGGACGAAAACTGACTTTAGTTCCTTACAAACGATGGATGGAATTTCATCGTTGGAACGAACAACAGATACCTCATTTACCACCCAAGTCTAATCTCAACGAGATGTCACAGTTACAACAAGAATTACAAGCCCTGATGGAACGAAGCGATTTGTCAGAAACAGAAAAAGCCCAACGGTACGGTCAACTCTTACAACGTCTGCAACTCTTTCACCAGAAAGCTGTAGACGAAACAGCTGCACCCACTCTGAGAGATTTCAAAACCCTGATTAAAAGTGAACCTAAAGTTACCACCACCACCACTAAAACAGACACCGCCACAGGGATGACCGTGAAAGAAGAAGAAGAAGAGTTACAAACTCCACCTCTTAAAAAAATACGAAAGTTAGCCACACCGGGTTGGATAAAAAAGATGATGTCTACCCCATTGCCATCAAAAGTGAAAAAGGAAGAAGTGAAGACAGAAGTCAAAACAGAACCGATGACCCCTGTTCAAACAACATCCTCCTTTACACCAGTGGCTCGTCGGACACGTAAAGCATTGCAATCCAAAAAGATACCCCACGAAGAAAAGAGCATTGGTACTTGGTTGACTTATTGAGGTATCATGGAGAAACTTTTAGCCACCATTTATTACAATTCTGGCCATGCTGCTGGTTACGGAGGAATTCAAAAATTATATCGAGCTGCCAAAAGTAAATTGAAAAGTGTACGTTTGCCAGAAGTACGACGATGGTTACAAGAACAATCGACGTACACGTTACACAAACCCATTCGACGCAAATTTTCTAGAAGTCCAACCCAAGTGGAAGGCATCGATCATCAATGGCAAGCCGATTTAGCCGACGTCTCTCATTTGGCAACCTACAATCGTGGTCACAAATATTTGTTTTGTGTCATTAACGTGTTTTCCAAATTTGCTTGGGTCGTGCCTTTGACATCTAAAAGCAGTACCGAATTGGTACGTGCCTTAAAATTGGTCTTGAAACAAAGTGGTCGTCACCCTTTACGATGGCAAACTGACAAAGGCACCGAATTTCTAAACCAAGCTTTTCAAAAAGAATTGAAACAAAGACAGATTCATTTTTTTACCACCGAAAATCCTGAAACCAAAGCCAGTATCGTCGAACGTTTACAAAGAACTTTGAAAAAACGCATGTGGAAATATTTTACACATCAACATACTCTCAAGTACATCGACGTGTTACCCCGTTTGGTCAAATCGTACAATCAATCGTACCATCGAAGCATCGGATGTGCCCCCGAAGAGGTCAGCCGTGAAAACGAAGTGACCGTGTTTGATCGATTGTTTGGTACACCCCAGAGGAGGAGACCACCTCAGAAAAAAACCTTGGTGGAGTTGAAGACGGGAGATTGGGTTCGCATCGGAAAAACCAAACGCACTTTTGACAAAGGTTATTTACCCAACTGGACCACCGAATAGTTTCGTGTCACTACACCCGTGCGTGGACGCGATCCTCCCGTCTATAAATTGGAAGACATGCACGGTGAAGTGCTCAAAGGAACATTTTACTTGCCTGAGTTACAACGAGTGACTAAAAAAGAAGACGCCTTGTACGACATCGAAAGCATTCTCGAACAAAGAACACGCAAAGTAGGCAAACGTCGAGTAGAAGAAGTCAAAGTTCGCTGGAAAGGATATCCTCCTAGTTTTGATTCTTGGATTGCTGCTTCTCAAGTCGTCGACTATAAAAAGAAAAAGAAGTAACCTAACATGCCATTCAACACAACCACGACCTCGACTCCTTCGCAGAGTTCTTCTCTTACAGAATTACAAAAACAACCGCTCTGGGTGTGGTGTGGAGAACGTGTGCCTAAAAATCAAATCGTCTTTTTCTGCCAAATTTTTGTAGTGTATTGTGTCATCGGAGCAGCCATTGCCAATTTGAGTTTGCAACAAGGGGACAAACAATTGTGGACCATTTTACTCAGCAGTTGCATCGGTTATCTTTTACCCAGTCCCTCTTTGAAATTTACGACGACGACGGACAACAGCAGCCACAAAAACAGCAGCCAACACCACGGGAGTACGACCAACGCCAGTCCATCTTCTTCTTCCAGTCACCATAATACCACTCCTCTTTTGGAACCCTTTGAATATCCTTTGAATTCGAGTGACTCCTCGGAGACCAAAACCACTTTGGACCTACTATGAATGACCAATTTTTTTTAACTTTACCCAGTGACAGTTCCATGGATGTGTTTCCCAACAACGTCTTATGTTGTTTCACGACCAAATTACCTCAGGCCATCCAATTGGATCACGACGCTCATTGGGAAGTGGCTTTGGTAGAAATCATTCATCCTACGCAAATCACAAACATCAACGAAGGTCAAAACACTTTCATCGTGGACATCTTGAACCCAAAAATGCAAAATGAGTTGGAAAAAAATGATCCTCTATTTTACGAGTCAAAAAAAGGGTAGTAGATCCTAAATCTTCTGTCTTGGCGCAGTATACCATGAGAATTCCTACGGGGTATTATTTTAGTGCTGAACATTTGGTGGAGACGATTTCGAACAAGTTTTCACTCCAATTTGACAATGCCTTAAGCGCTGCCAATAAATTTGTACGAATCGCTTACCATGCTGTGTCACGCCGTTTCATCTTGCAATTTTTCAAAGAGAGGGGGCAACTCATTGGCGAGAAAGACAAAGGCTTACCGTGGAGGAGAAGACACCCTTAACCATCACTTTTTCTCCTGGATTGTATGCTCTTTTGGGTGGAAATAAAAAGTATGCTAATAAAAAAGTCGCAAGCAACGTAAAATTCGCAGATGGTTTTAAAACCCCTATTTAATTGAACGTTGGACTAAATTTAATGTTTGTGTACTCCGATGTGGTGCAGTACAACGTGCTGGGACACACAGCTGCGCCCTTACTGAGAGTCCTTCCTTTCAAACTGGATTCTGGCGCTGGTGCTAAAGAAGAAGGTGGTGGAAACACATATTACGTTCACCGTGAATTTGTACACCCTCATTATCTTCCAGTCAGTAAATCGTATTTTGACAGTGTCAACATTAGTATAAAAGGAGATTTGGGACAAAGTGTGCCATTCATTGACCAAGGAAAAGTCACGGCGAAACTACATTTTCGAAAAAAGTTCTCCAACGCATTGTAAAACAAATGTATCCAGTGTACCGAGGAGTGGCTCGACAACGAGGACATGGTTAATGATATACGTGAAGATTGGCTTTTCGGACGGTAGCCCCTATTTTGAAACCCATGGTGACTCGAGGATTCCATGCCTTAAAAGATGCCGCTTTGACGCAAGGAAACGAATTTTTGCAAAATGTCCTCATTGACAAACAAAATCCCAAAGAAGCCTTTATGAGAGCAGGCAAAAATGTGTTGATGAACACTGGCAAAGATCTTTTAGGTCTTCGAGAGAGTCCTATAAATGCGCTTCACGCTTCTGGCATTGGCATTACTTCTTCCTCCACTTCACAGCAAGGACAAGGTAGAAATCCCTTCAGAGTTCATAAAACACACAGTGGTGTTCCAAAAAAGAATAAGAAAAGAAGAAGAACCGTCAGAGAATTAGACGTGTTTGATTACTAAAACCTTTGAAAATGATGCACCGAGATTCTTGGGAATGTACCAAGTCAGAACTGGATATGTTTACCATGCCTCCCACCATGATGACGATGCAAGAATCCCAATGGGTGGAATTTCATCCTGTATCGTCTTTGACGGATTCAGCTCCTATCGAATTTGAAATCAAAGGACAAACCGAAGATTACATCGATCTGAATAACAGTTACTTGTACCTGAAACTCCAAGTACAAAAAAATGACAACACCCTTCCTGGGGATGGTGACCGAGTGGCACCCGTCAATAATTTCATGCATTCCTTGTTCAGCGGAATAGATTTGTACTTGAATAACAAACTGGTCAGCAGCAGCTTGGATACTTACCCTTACCGTGCTTATTTGGAAAATCTCTTGGCGTACGGAAAAGAAGCCAAGAACACTCATCTGGATGCTTCGGTGGTCTGGAAACCTGACACCTCGGAAAAGTTCAAATACACAGACCTGCCAGTTGCGGCGAAGTCTACTGAGGATGGCAATAATGGTACTAAAGATATAATTCCAACAGTCCTACACAATGTGGGATTTAACGACCGTCGAAAGAAAATCAGACGTAGTTTAGAACTGATGGATCGTTTGCATTTGGACATGTGTTTGCAAGACAAGTATTTGTTGAACGGAGTAGATGTACGCCTGAGACTGAATCGCAGTAGTGCCGCTTTCCATTTGATGGCCGAAAACAACGAGTGGAAAACCATCATCCAAGAAGCCAAACTTTACGTGCGACGTGTAGAAGTCTTACCAAAAGTAGCCAACGACATCAGTCAAACGTTGAGCAGAACCACTGCCAAGTATCCTGTGCGACGAGTGGAAGTGAAAACCTTTACCATTGCCGCTGGACTCCGATCCAAAGTCGAAGATCACGTCTTCCAAGGACAGCTCCCCAAACGTTTGCTGATTGGCATCGTCAGTAATGCAGCCCTCAACGGAGTCCACAATCAGAATCCGTTCGAGTTTAAACACTACAACGTCTCCAAGATAGAAGTCAGTCGAGATGGCAAGACCTTGTGTACCAGGCCTTTTGAACCAAAGTTTACCGAGAAAAATTACTTGCGATCTTACCTGAGCCTGTTTGAAGCCACAGGACAGTTAGGTACCAACACCAGCCACGGCATTTCGTACGAGGATTATGCAGGAGGGTATGCCTTGTGGGGATTTGATTTCACTCCTGACCAAGGCAGCGACGAAGGACATTTCCACCCTATAAAATCAGGCCCACTTCGTGTGGAACTTCAGTTTAAAGATCCTCTACCCGACACGGTGAACGTCGTCTTGTATGCAGAATTTGACAACACTCTAGAAATCAACAGTTTGAGAGAAGTGATTCTAAACTATTAGAAGAAAAGAAAAAAAGATGCAACACGTAGAATAAGAAGAACCTATGGAGATAGATAATGATGAGGGATTTTGTGAAGTTCAGCAGTCACAAACTACCACGGATGATGATGATGATGACGAAGTCATTCATTCAGAACTTAAAAAAGAAGAAGAGAATAATACTGTTCCCGAGTTTGTTGGATTTATTTCTCGATGGCCGGAACAAGAAAAACATTAAGTCTCCATTTATGCTAAGAAATTGACTGAAAGAATTAACAGCTTGACCCGAGAACATTGTCATGGATGTCAAATCGAGCATCCCAGTCAGAAACAACACGACCAATGTTTGATGATGACAGGCGAAGAAAAATTGGACGAATATTTGGAAAAGGCTTGGTCTCAAATCTCGGAAGAAAAGGTGTTGAGACAATGGTATAAAGACTTGCAGGATTCTTTTTCACCTCCACTCACTCCTCTGGAGATCCATCGCATCTTAGCTCTCATTCAACAGAGTACAGAAACTATCCGCCGTGAGAATTAATGGAATTACTTGACAAAACCATTCAAATTTAAAGTCAAGTGTGAATTGATGACTTATCATTTCCTGTGAAGAAAAAATGGATACCAGGGAACTTCATTACCTGTTGACTCGCAGTTCCTACACTTCTTCTTGGAATCCTGTGGTGTGTGCTAAAGATGAACTACCTCATCGCAAACCTAAAGACGTTCATGCCTATGTCATCAATACCGACGACAGTCATCAACCAGGAACCCATTGGGTAGCTGTGTACTTTCCCAACGATCACAATGGTGGTGTGGAATTTTTTTATTCTTATGGATTACCTCCTTTGGAAGACGACATCATCGACTTTATGAGAAGAAATGCCGTCTCTACACGATTCAATAATGTTCGATTACAAGGATTGGATTCCATGGTGTGTGGACAATATTGTGTACATTTTCTTCATCAACGCAGTCTCGGATATTCCTTAGAACATTTAGTGACTTGTTTTGATAAGGAGTATGCTCGAAACGATGCTAAAGTAGAACGATGGTTTTGTGAACGTTATGGTTATCTCTTGTCTTTAGCTCAGAAACGTAGTGTGCATCAGAATGATGTAGATGTAGAAAAGTGGAAGTTTAGTTTACCTTCCCAACGTTGTCAACCCTGTAAATACGTTCCTGTTTAATATCTTGTTGATTGTTAGTTTGCATTTTTATGTTAGAGAAGCTTCTTCTTGTTCATTAAAAAAATGTTGATTTTTTGAAAAATGGTGTTGTGTGGTTTATTGAATTTGAAAAAAATTATTATGTTCTATCTCTCTTTCTATCGATCTAAAGTCCATTTTCTCACTCTCGATCTGAACCCATGTTTTCCATCGCGTCCGCGCTTCGAGCATATAAAGCGGTGCGTTGGCTAGTGTAGTCACTCTCGTTGACTCGTCAAGATCTCAACAACACTTCAAGAATATGGCAGGTAAAATTAGCAAACTGAATGTGTAATGTGTGTTGTGTTTGATTTAAAAATAAAAATAAAAAACTTTTCTCCAAAAATGGATGGTGTGGTGTATGTGTTGGATACAAAATAAAAATAAAAACTTTTGTATGTAGGGTGTGTTTGTGTTTGATAAAAAAAAAAAAATTAAAATTAAAAAGGTGTTGTGTGTGTTTGTGCTTGATTTAAAAATAAAAAATAAAAAATGGTTTTTTGGAGTGTTTTTGTATAGAGTGTGTTTGTGTTTGATTAAAAAAAAAAAAATAACAAAAAAGTTTAAAATGAGTTACGAAATTTTAATACTATTTTTAGTCTCAGCCAATTTTTTAACATTTGTTTCCTGATTATTTTCAGTCTCCGCTAACGTCCGGTACAATTTCGGAATTTTAGTGTTACTTTTATTCTAGGTCATTATAATCTAATGTTCCGGATTTTTTCTAGTCAACACTAAAGTCCGTGACGGTTCCCGAAGTTTAGTACAACTTTAAGTCACGTCCATTTTAAAGTTATTGTGAGTTGGTTCCCTTGATAAAAGCTATTTATAACATAGGTACAATATATGCAAATTTACTGACACCTCCAACATGATCTGAGGTATAGGCAATGCTTTATATATAACTCTAGGCTATATAGATATAGTCACTAGGCAGAAGATCACTACACATGGCGTGTTGGAGAGTATATGTGGGATTTTGTATAGCATAGATTACGGGGTATTGATCGCTACACACGGCGTGTTGATGGTATAGTGTGGGGTGTTGGATAGTAGATGACGGAGTAATATTCACTACACACGGCGTGTTGGATAATGTAGTGTGGGGTGTTTGGATAGTAGATGACGTTGTATTCGTCACTACACACGGCGTGTTGATGGTATAGTGTGGGGTGTTTGGATGGTAGATAACGTTGTATTCGTCACTACACACGGCGTGTTGATGGTATAGTGTGGGGTGTTTGGATGGTAGATGACGTTGTATTCGTCACTACACACGGCGTGTTAAATTTCCGTTGGTACCCAAATGCCACCCTCTATGTTAAATTCCCGTAGATACCCAGAGTGCCAACAATGCTAAATTCCCGTAGATACCCAGAGTGCCACCCCTAATGTTAATTTCCAGTAGATACCTATAGTGCCACCCCTAATGCTAAATTCCCGTAGGGTCCCAGAGTGCCACCCCCTCTGTTAAATTCCCGTAGGGTCCCAGAGTGCCACCCCCGTACCCAGTTACCCACCCATTACTACACTCGTGGCCACGAGACAACGTTTCTTTTTTAAAAACATTTTCTCGTGGCAATGAGGTAATAAATGTTGTTACTGATGTCCCTTCCATGCTTTAGTAATTAGCTCTTGCTAGCAAAATTGATTTTCTTTGGCAAGCCAAATCAATATTTATTCCAAAATTATCTTTTAGATTGTGTACGATAATTTATAAACTGTATAGCACATCTTATAAAATGTATACGATCTCTTATAAATTGTATAGCACATCTTATAAAATGTATACAATATCTTATAAACTTTATAGCACATTTTATAAAATGTATACGATCTCTTATAAATTTTGTAGCACATCTTATACAATGTATACGATCTCTTATAAACTGTATAGCACATCTTATAAAATGTATACGATCTCTTATAAACTGTATAGCACATCTTATAAAATGTATACAATCTCTTATAAACTTTATAGCACATCTTATAAAATGTATACGATCTCTTATAAACTGTATAGCACATCTTATAAAATGTATACGATCTCTTATAAACTGTATAGTACATCTTATAAAATGTATACGATCTCTTATAAACTGTATAGCACATCTTATAAAATGTATACAATCTCTTATAAACCTTATAGCACATTTTATAAAATGTATACGATCTCTTATAAACTTTATAGCACATCTTATAAAATGTATACGATCTCTTATAAACTTGATAGCAAATCTTATAAAATGTATACGATTCCTTATAAACTGTACAGCACATCTTATAAAATGTATACGATATCTTATAAACCTTATAGCACATCTTATAAAATGCATACGATCTCTTATAAACCTTATAGCACATCTTATACAATGTATGCGATCTCTTATAAACTTTATAGCACATCTAATAAAATTGATACGATCTCTTATAAACTTGATAGCAAATCTTATAAAATTTATACGATTTCTTATAAACTTTATAACACATCTTATAAAATTTATACAATCTCTTATAAACTTTATAACACCTCTTACAAAATGTATACGATCTCTTATAAACTTTATAACATATCATATTCATTGTATTATATCTGCTAAATTGTATGAGATATTGTATAAAATATCTACTAAATTGTATGAGATATATAGTTCTTGGAATAAAATAGCTTGTTACTGTTCATTTATCTGCAGGACCTAATAGCAAACAGTCAACCTGTGGACCTTGTTCAGGGATTTCCGTGACTGTATATTACTTAGCCAGGCTTGTCAACGTCTCCTCGGGCGCGGACGTTTCTAACGCAGCACACATTGCGGATAGATAATTGCTCTATTGCATGTATTGACTGGGGTCTACTTATTCTCTGAATTTTATCATGCGAAGAAACGATGTTTCTCACTAGCACGGACAATACAGTTGTTACATTAACCTTTACTCAAAAATCATATGAAATCTAATAATATATAACTTCTTGACAAGTATAATGGATTTTGCAGTTGCTTAGAATAATGTTCTAAATTCGAATTAAAGTCCCCCCGCTCCCCCTAAAAAAAATTGCGTAATCATATAGAAACAAAGGCATCCACTCATAAAATTACTCATGTATTTATGGGCACAAACTATTCCTATTTCTTCGTAACCAAATGGCACATGAGTTCATAATACGATCGCTACATAAAGGCTTAGCTTTCTCAGAGGTTTTATTTTCCAAATCTTTTTTTTTTTTTACTAAAATCCTCAACGTCTTTATTTTCATTCAGAAGGCACCCAGTAACAGATTGGTCAATATTCACAGTAAGCAGCATTTGTATTTACTACATTTTATTGAGCTCTGAAGACCATTTGTAGAATTTATAGATTTTCATCACAGCTTTTCATGACGTAAATCAATGGATCCGGTTATGTTTCTTCAGATAAGTTCGAAAGATTGAACTTTCTCAATAAACATGACATCTCTTGAAATGCATGATTACTTTTAATCATAGTTTCAGCAGACGGTTCTGTTTGGAAAATCTGGAAAAAAAGATATTTTTCGCAGTGCTGTTACTTGGGTTAATGTTTTTTTTTTCTTTCTTTTTATCTTCTCTCAGAAAGCACAGGTTGAAATCTAATCGAATTCCCATGCATAAATTCTTCTGCCGCGTTAGATTTTATTGAGCTTTTCTATATGATTGACACTTTTAATCGGGAAAGGAAAGACTGGATGAAGTTCTGACAGATTTAATATTATAATTCAGGGAAGTCACGGAAGTGGAATATGAAAGTCAACTTAAAAAAATTAACTTTGAAAAAGAGACAAGAATAGAACTGACGTTTTCCAAATATCATTTACGTGTAGTCCGAGAAAACATCGATTAAATAAATTTACATCTTGTGAAAACATCAATGATATTACAGAAAGTTTCGCGTCATTTCAAAATTGATGGTGTTAAACAGGGTTGTTTTCTTGTCCCTTGACGTTATGATGATTAGCTGAAGACATGTATTGATGTTGTTACGGGAAGCATGGCAGTTTGACATCCGGGCATGATGCACGCCATCCGCATCATGAAGAAATAATAATGTAAAGCCTGCTCTTTGTCGTTGTGCGGCCTTCAAATTTAGTACATTGAATTCCTTGACATTGTTTATTATAAACTATTATTTATAAACTGTTTGTAATAATTATATACACTGCACATAAAAAGTCTATCAATTTAGCAACACTTGATGGAATTATCAATATTCTATGAACTAGCAATGAGATTAAAAATTAAATCCTTCATTAGCATTGTATATTGAATGTTGCACGTAGAAAGAAAATGTAAAGTTTGACCTTTTCACGAGCATACTGTGCCACTTTTCTTTGAATATGGCATGTTTTATACATTCAAAGTGTTGAAACAAAAAATGTTTATTATTTATTGAACTGTTTCTAAATTTTATGTTCATAATTTGTACTAATTTTCTATATTATTTAACTCGTGCCTCAACCGAAACCACAGCTTTTATGGTTCGATGTTCAGAAAAGCCGTAAATACATAGAGAGATAATGCATGCACATACATACATCAATATACATATCAATCCATCCATCCATCCATCCATCCATCCATCCATCCATACATACATACATAGAGAGATAAAATGAATTAGCAACTTTTGAAATCCATGTGGTGATACAGGTTACGGGAACTTTATTTATTAGTTGAGAACAATACTTATTTTTTATAGCTATATATAATATAAAGTTTATTTCTCTATAGGATATCAACTCATGTAAACACAAACGTTATCCTTGTAACAGGATGAAGCCTGGTTGGATTTAATTTAAACACTTAACACAAGATCGTGAATGGGATGTTTATTTATAAATGCAAATTAATGATGAACGAATCTCTGACAACCTAGCTCACACACTTACTTCCACCTCTCGTAAACTAAACTGTAACAAAGGAAATAAGAAAATGATATCGCTCCTAAATTGATACGGTCAAAGCATGGATTTTCAACAAATAATCACAAATGATTTTGTATGTCAACGGATATGATCAATGTATGGAATGTATCAACATATTAGATCAATGTATGGAAATATGCACATGTATGATTGATATATGGATCTATCAACATATATGATCAATGTTTGGAATTTATCAGCCGATATGATTGATATATGAAACTATCAAGAAATATGATTGGTGTATAGAATTATCGATAAGAATGATCAGTGTGTTGTTCATCAACAAGTATGATGTTGTATTAGATTGATTGTCACACATATAGTGACATTGATTTTTAGGTTAAAAACCCAATATATATATATATATATATATATATATATACATATATATATATATATATACATATATATATATAAATAATTATGTTTATCTCGTGGCATCCAGGCGATAAACACGAGATTCCGATTCCATAGCTCCCGACAAATGATGAAGGAACGACCTCTTGTAGTCCGCTCCTCCCAGACTGCCAAAGAATCCATCAGGAACCTCCTAATCCAGCAGACCCGTTGGTCGATAACCTTTGGCTCTTCACACTGAGTAAACCAGTATCGTAACTTGAACCAACGACACCATTGACCTCAGAATCCGGATTACAGAACCTCACAGAGTTCGACGACTATCCGTAACATCTCTATAGCTGAAGATTGCTTCCGTAAAGCGGACAGCGTTCTGGCAAGACTCGTCTGTATTGTGACAAAACAGAGAGAATTTGGGCTATAAGTACTATAGTCATGGTCATACCCATGGCCAGAGAACTTGTGTAAAACGGGTTCCACACTTTCAGCGCTTTGTGTGTATATCAGTGAGTGAATATAAATCAGTGTTTATAAATCGCCAAGGGTAAAAAGTAATACACCCAAGGTAACGGTGTACGCGGCAACGAAACCCTTCTACATTTTCGTTCATATATAATGCAAATATAAGGATTTCGTAACCACTATTCCGTGACACTCCTTGATTAGTTCTTGCATAAGACGTGCATGCAGTACAGCGTGCTTGAAGGCACCAAAACCTGCATCTTCTCGTACGATACAATGTTTCATACCTGATGTCGCTCGGAACACGCTCGGGCCTTTACGCAAATACTTGGAAAAACTCATTGGAAATACTACAGCGCCTCCATTGCATATTTATGTACATAGTTTACCAAAAGATGTCATGTGCATATCACACACCATCATAGAGTTCATTACGGTTTGCTAATTACTGCGTCACACTTTCGGTGGTCGTGAGACCGCATATAACTGTCGCCCGCCATCTTTAAAGAAAGTACTTTTATCCATCATGCACCGTGTCAGATGTGAAGCTACCAACCCAGTCACTACAATTTGGGGTGGAATGATGTGAGGGGACCTTCCAAACTTTATTCAGATTAGCAATTATGGAACTGACGTAACTATTATGCGATTGACGTCACTGTATAACCAGCTGCGATACATACTTTACAAGTCACCGGCCCATGATATTGGCCTGCCAATTCAGGCCGGGTACAACGAATACGGCGATTCGATTGAGATGAATCATTCTTTGCCACGTTCCTTTTTTCAAGCACGAACTCACTAGGGAGCTTTCTTTTTACTGAACTTGTGCAAAACATGTCATAAAGGTATCATAATGCTTTTGATATAGTTCTGTTTTTTCTAGCGTTCTTTAGTGTGTGACTGAGTTCTCCAACATTCTCCGGCTATTTTCTCCCATTTAGGCTGTATCACTCCATCGAAGTATTTCCAAAAGCTCAAACTGCTCTCCAGTGACGTAAGTACACAATGGCTCTGCCTGCACAGACTGTTTGATCCCGCGATCAGTCTTATTTTGAGTTGTCATTTCAGCCATTTTTGTGGTGAATTTTGTGGAGAAAAAAAGATGAAAAGTTGCAATAACAGTGTTAGACTGTTCGACCCGATGTGGGTATTCCTGTGGTATTTTATCAATTTGTCTCTATTTAGTCTTAATTTGCATCGATTTAGTCTTAATTTGCCTCGATTTAGTCTGAATTTGTATCGATTTAATATTGTTGTTTCACCTGTCATATTTTGTTTTACCTTTTCTTTGAGAAGAATAAACATTGCTTTTTTTTACCGACTTGCTGGCTGAAGCAGATCGACCTGGTGTGGGTATTCTTGTGCTATTCTTGTGCTATTCTATGAATTTGTATCGATTTAGTCTTAATTTGTATCGATTTAGTGTCATTTTGTATCGATTTAGTTTTACTTTGCATCGATTTAGTCTTAATTTGTATCGATTTAATATTGTTGTTTCACCTGGCATATTTTGTTTACCTTTTTCTTTGAAAATAATAAACACTGCTTAATTTTACCGACTAATATTTGTTGGAACTATGTACCAATTTGATTCCGTATTTAACATAGGGAAAGGGACTATTTTTAAGAAGATATTAACAACACATAAAATAAGCTGAGAAATGTTTCAAAATCATTACAGAAACATTATTGAATGAAAAAGAACCCTGCTAATAATTTCTTATATTTTTGCTATATGAGACCCTACTTTGCAGCAAGGGAGTTAATTCAGTGTATGAAGTTCATTATAGCTTTTCCAAACGTTGAATCATTAATTTTAAACATTAATTACCTTAACATTATTTTATTTTAACCGAAATTATTTCAGTATCATTCAATGCAATTCACATAAAAAGCAATAAATTTCAATGATTTTTTTTATAGAAACGATGAAATTAAATAAAATAGATACGAAAACTCTTTGTGCAACTGTTTCTTTTCTTTATCTGGAAGAAAGTCCTGCAAGATTTTATTCAT
The DNA here is from genome assembly GCA_029931535.1 of Margaritifera margaritifera. Taxonomy (NCBI): domain Eukaryota; kingdom Metazoa; phylum Mollusca; class Bivalvia; order Unionida; family Margaritiferidae; genus Margaritifera; species Margaritifera margaritifera. The sequence continues at coordinate 360,574 of JAQPZY010001569.1, forward strand.
AATTGATTTGAAACTACTAGAAAACCTTATTTCAAAGTCTGTTGTTTTTAACGCTTGTAAGACTGTACATATGACAGTATGACACATTTCACGTAGTCTTAAAGAAATTAATCAGCTATCATTCTGTTGAAAGAAAATTGTAGATATTCAACGGTCTAGGACTCTAGCTAGTGGTCCTCAATTGCAAATTTTTTTATTTTTGTTTACGCTTCTGAGCATTTTCCACAAACACTTCATTTGTTATTGACATGCAATACAATATCCATGTTTGTGAAAGCAAATTCAAATATAAATGAGGATAATAGTCTAAGTTCTGGCTACAAAATTTATGTATTGAGAAAACTTGTAAACTATTTCAACAGGATCGCCTCGATGCTTACAGTTTGCTGTGGTAGAATCCCCAAAATAGTTGGCATCCGAACACCATTGTCATTTATCGAAGTGTCACATGAAATTATAGCAGAAGTTTATATTTCCATAAAGATGAAGACTTTTCATGTTCCGGCTCAGTTATTTAAATTGGAGACAATATCGGAAACTGCCTGGAGACCCCTCAGGGGAGCACGTGAACTCTGTTGTTGGTCTCTGGTTTCAGTTTGGTCACGCAAAGCCGTTGATAAATGCAAATTGCTGACTGGTTTGCTGCCCATTCCAAATCAAGAATCATGCATATAGCTATCAGTTGTGACACATTCTTTCATTTCCATGAAGCTTGAAGTTCGTCATAACTGCTTGGGGAAATTAGGCAAATTTAATCCTAAACAACGGATTATACTCTCATATTAAAACTGATTGCCTGTTTAGCAGACAATTTATTCGGTGCCACCCGAATTCATCAGGGACCGTTGCTCTTACGAAGTCCTGAATCGGTCATAACCGAACGTTATTGTTTCTTTCAATCAGACCCCAGATATAGGATTTAAAACTATTTGGGTGTTTACGTGTTTAAGCAAGGGGAAAATACCTTTTGTCCAGAGACTAGGGAAAGAGCAACCTTTTTGATTTTTATTATGTTTTTCTTTTCCATTGATTCTTCTTTAATCAATGTTACGGAGAATGGTGTGAACAAAATACTTTCTCCAATATGTTTACAAATGCAACTTTTTCTTTTCTGACTACTTCAACTCCTGACTTGATGTAAGTCGTTATTCTAACTCTGTGACAACCAGCAAGATAACCCGCAAATTACGTAGTCAAATATTTTTTTATAACGAGAAAGACTTTAATTTACTGTCAACTAAGTACTCCGAAAACGTCAATTTGAACTAGGTACCAGCGTGACGTTGAATCACTTAGGCTAACTAAGGTTTTTTTTTTTACCTTTGCGCAGTTAAAAAAGTACTTTTGAAGTAGCTTTTTTAATATGATTTTCCCATGGATAAATATGTCACTGATAATCAAATGCTAAATATGGCAGCTTGTACAAAATAATATTTCTAAGCAACATTGCAAAATGTCTCATTTACAGATCTTTGTCTTTCTGATTCAAGATGTATCTGCAATAATTGCTTTTAAATTTCGTTCATAAACACATAGTTTTGGACTGGTCCACACTTATACTTGGATAAACCTAAAAAGTCTGCTTTTCTAAACTTTTTTTGTGTGTGTATACATATTCGTTGCTGACCAAATTAATAGACGATATTAATTATAAATGGGTCCCCACTGAATAAAATTTGCAGTAGCAACCAAAAGTACGTCAATAATCTAAATATTGTATGTAATCATAATACATATCTTCTTCATCCAGTGGAAAAAAAGGAAAACGCAGTACACAAACAGATTATTTTATAAAATTGAGTTGCTATCTAGGAAAATTAGTAGCTATTTAGGAAATTTAGTAGCCATCTACTAAAATGAGTAGCCATCTAAGAAATTTAGTAGCCATCTACTAAAATGAGTAGCCATCTACTAAAATGAGTAGCCATCTAAGAAATTTAGTAGCCATCTACTAAAATGAGTAGCCATCTAAGAAATTTAGTAGCCATCTACTAAAATGAGTAGCCATCTACTAAAATGAGTAGCCATCTAAGAAATTTAGTAGCCATCTACTAAAATGAGTAGCCATCTAAGAAATTTAGTAGCCATCTACTAAAATGAGTAGCCATCTAAGAAATTTAGTAGCCATCTACTAAAATGAGTAGCCATCTACTAAAATGAGTAGCCATCTAAGAAATTTAGTAGCCATCTACTAAAATGAGTAGCCATCTAAGAAATTTAGTAGCCATCTACTAAAATGAGTAGCCATCTAAGAAATTTAGTAGTCATCTACTAAAATGAGTAGCCATCTAAGAAATTTAGTAGCCATCTACTAAAATGAGTATCCATCTAAGAAATTTAGTAGCCATCTACTAAAATGAGTATCCATCTAAGAAATTTAGTAGCCATCTACTAAAATGAGTAGCCATCTAAGAAATTTAGTAGCCATCTTGGAAAATTTAGTAACCATCTAGAAGAATTTAGTAGCCATCTAGGAAAAGTATAAGCCATCTAGGACAATTTAGTAACCATCTAGGAAAAGTAGCAGCCACTGGCTACTTGGGCTACCACATGAACATAGTTATTAAAGTTTTAACTTCTATGGATCTACGTAATAATGAAAACGCAATATTTTGGGACAAAACCATTTTTAGTATTTTATATTTAACCTGCTAGAAAACAGTATCACAGACACATGCAAGATTAGAGTTTCCTCTTCCATTCATGATTAGATTGCGGGAGCTTCTAATTCCGTGCAGGAATTAAAATATATTTTTAAGGTTAATAGATGAGATACCACGTATTCCAAAATAATTATGTTGACATCTTATTTGCTGTTGTGGTTGTTATTGTTATTTTATTTGACATGCTTATGATCGATTAACCTTATTTCGAGTGCAAAGGTGCATTCTTTATTCCTACATACAAGAGTTCAGCGTCAATATGAAAGTTTGCACGCAAAACATACATTTATTATTTTGTACAACTATCTTGGCATCAGGGTGAAAGAAGCAGGTGCGCGTGTGTGTAAATAGTGTGTTGCCATTGCCCTGAGGTGCCAATCGATCAAGAAATATTCGACTCGTCTTCACCATTTTAGGCTGATTCTTGTTTTGTGTGTTATTGTTGAAATAATTAGATGAGGAACGTTTATGGAAAAAGGACGCGTGGGATGGGCCTAAAATACACTGTCAACAAGAATAATGTTGCTTACATCAATTTTCTCATTTCCTCTAGCGAGACATTGATGTACAAAGGCTCAAGCACGCTGTTAATGGAATTTTATTCCATGTAAACATGCATTGTTCGACGTTTACTCACTTTTGCACAGCGAACAAAAAGCAAAAGTAATATTTTATCAGCATACCATGTATATGTATACACCAAACAGACCGGAAAGTGCTATCCCTGGATTATACAGGAGAATGCTTGATAACACTAACACAATTTTTACATACGAATAAATAATATTATCATACAGGTTAGAGAATTTTAATTCGTACACTATGTGGAGAACCCGTATCCGCGGGTTACGGCACCCATCTTCTTGCCTGTAAGCACCAACCCCTATACCATCTCGACCTGCACACATCAACAAAAAATTATGCTACATATATAATAAAAATCAGGCGAAATTAACGTTTACAAAGATCATCTCCGGAATAAACTACACGAAACCATGTAGTATAAAGGTTATTGGAATTGAAGGCAGTTGTTGTTCGTACAAGCCATTTCGGAGAGTTCGGGGATTTCCGATTATAAAGGAAAACACCTATTGCTACTTTCACTACGGAAAAATCATATCTAATGGAGAATTCGCTTTTTTAAAGAAATTCCTATTGCCCAACAAACTCCTTATGTGTTGACGTATACTCATGAGTGATAAATTTGGGCCAGTCTCATTTATAGTAAATAAGTTGTATGAGTAAATGAAGATATAATGTTTGTCTTCATTTGAAGTTGTTGAGCAAAAGCGTACTGAAGAGCAACACCAAAATGCATAGTGCACGTGTTACTCATAAATTTTAACTCGATGCGTTAGCTAGTGCATTAAGTAGAACTAATTTATTCATACTGTTGTTGGATATTCGCATAATACATGTAGAAGAGAAAAATGCTCTATCACAGAGCGTCAATGCATACTCATCTTTTGTCTTTAGATTGTAAGTTGAAACTCTTCCTTCAGCTTTTATCCCTAAAAGAGATAAAATGGAACAAACCGTTCTGAATATTAAAAACACGCCCATGACATAGCATGCTTGTCAAACTATATAAAGTTACGTTATGTTTGTAACTGCAACGAAACTTTCCTCTAGTCATTGGGAAATAGAGACATTTCAGTCATCTTTCTTGCGGCGGGGGCGTCAACAATAAATGTTTTGGATAAAGTTGTTAATTTGCATATAGTTCCTTAACTCCTTGATAGATTCTCATCATACTTGGTATGAATGATTATGAAGCCAAAACAATTCAAAATGTGACATGCACGTTTGCCCATTTGACATTCTTCTCAAAGTCACATTCATAGAAAATTTGCGATAAGGTTTTGGCTTTTTTTATAATTTGTTTATATATCTTAAACCCCTTGATGGATTTTGTTCATTCTTCGTATAAGTCATTATAAAGCTGAGATATTTCATTCTGCTACGTACTCGTTCACCCCTTTGACCTGAGACTGAGGTTACAGTCTTTGAAAATTTACGTTAAGGCACTGTTTAAAGGTTTTTGTTTTTCTCATTTCGTTATATTTCCTAAAACCCTTGATGGATTTTGTTCATACTTAGAATGAACCATTATAAAGCTAAGACAATTCATGCTGCTACATGCTTGGTCAACCTTTTGACTATGAGTTTATAGTCACACGTTTTACAGCAATACTTCTATACTTTTATCATGGACTCGACATACAAGCACCGGCCTTCTTGTATGTCAGTTGTTCAAATTTAGCAAGGTTTATCTACAAATAAATAAATAAATAAAAAAATAAAATAAAAAATTTAAAAAAATTTAAAAAATAAAATAAATAAGAAAATAAGAAGCCACACCTTTCAAAGCATTCAGGTTACTTGGATATAATGAAAGTGAGGATAACTCAGAAAAGTGCAAAGTGTATAAACATATTCTTCAGGAAGATAGTTGTATGACCCGAACCAATACTTAGACATATTTGATAGCACAAACCCAACTAAATACCCACATACAGGGTGGGGGTGAAAACTTTTCCACACTTACTGTTCTTAAATGGATAAAGTGATGAGTCTTTCTGTATCCATACTATATGTAACGATATGACTAGTCAATCTGGCATATACAATTTTAATTCTGCATATACAATTTTAATTCTACATTAGATTCACCTACTACAAATGAATGTGATTTCTATATTGTATCTCTAGTGTGCCAATTTACAAAGGTAAGATCTTTTGTTTTGATATGGATTAATATATTTGCGAGAAGCACTTGTTTCGAAATGCAATGTTTATTTTATGCTCCTTGTATACTACAAAAAATTTTTTTTCGAAATAATATGGTTTAAACTAAATCCACCTAAGATGTAAATAATAATTAAATTTTCCCTCTTCTCAGCAATGCTGCTTTTAAATTATTATACGGCTACTCAGATGTATCTATGAATAACATTGGAATGAGGAGATGAGCATGCACATTCTGTGAATTAAATCCCCAATGGTCAAATACAATTACTGTGTATGGTAATGCAGGTAATATAGTTTTGAAACGAATAATGTCCCAGATCATCCGGTTAAATCAAAATTTGCACGCACAGCAAAGAAAAGATTTCAAATCCAGGTCTATACAAGAGTCAGTAAACTATTAGTGTTTTATACCCCCTCTTTGATGTACAGCATTTTTAGGGGGAGGGTAGGCAAAGCTCTTCATACGGGGGAGGGTGTGTGTATTCAGTGCTTTCTTAACTTGAAAATTCTATTTCTAAATTAGGTTGAATAAATGTACAATTAAGCATATGGAATATTGTATGTAACTCTTATGAATAATAACAACAATATGCAGGTTTACAATATTTACTTTTTGTTCTCATAGAACAGGAAAGGTGCTGTGTCAGTGAAAGGGGTTATAGATGACCATGCAAACAGGAAGCGACAACCATTTTTCGTATATTCATTTCTTCCTTCAAATGCACACAGACATGATATATCAACAGTGATACTTATTTTCGACAGGTCTATTATTTCAGGCTAATTTATTATATTTTGAATGAATGTAACGAGACCAAAACATAAATGGGGATTTGATGTATGGCATATTCAGAATCCAAAGCATCCCACGCATCCTGTAGCCTTGGCAACAAAATACCTTCACTATTTTTTACCAATGAACCTATTATCTAAACTCCAAATCCATTTATATATGAGGGACAATAACATGTCCAGAAAGGGATTATTAATTCGGCCTCTTTGTGTTAGTCAAGCCATTTCAATAGCAAGCGGTTTAGTAGAATTTTATCCTCTAGAGAAATTTTAGTTATGTATTTCTCATGTAATAATCTCTCTCTATCTCTCAATACCCGTGTGCACTTCATTGTAGTTGGTGTTATTGTTTTGAGTAAACACTTACAAGTAGTCAAATTAAATTATGAAATGAGTTGGAAGAGTGTACTGGCTTTTGATTTAAAATTACTACATAATACAATCGAATATATTTAAATACATACCGGAATAATAAAACCTAATTTAACAATCGAATGTCCAACAACTGAATATTTGAATTTAAGTTTTCATCATTCGACGCGCAGGAATATATGTGACACACAAGGAACCTATCACAGTTTTGGTGCATACATATTTGATGTATCGTCTAAGACAACATGATTACTTTCTTTATACACATATAACCAGTAATTATGTTGTAAAAGCAATAAGCATATTGTTGGAGCCAAACATTATTAAGGAAAGTGATGCTGAAAACAAAAGATATAGCGTCACATTTGTAATACAAAATAAAACATGCTTACTTATTTCAGGGCTAAATGCAATAATCAAGAACTTCTAGCCATATATTGATTCGACAAATAAGTTGTATATCAGTTTCCATTCGTCGCTAAAAAGGCCATATTCAGCCTAGGATAAAAGTCTATGCAAATTCAAGATAATTCAGTTTTAAAGGCAAAGCCCAAATTTGAAGATCAATTTTAGTTAACGCTATTGGGTAAATTTGAATATCAGAGGTTAGGACGAAACATTAAAAAGGTTTTTAATTTTTCCCGTTTGAATAAAATTTCGAACGGAAAACAAAGATTAAATTTGAAAATAATTTATAACTTCTATTTATCCGATTGTGAGTATATCACAATATGTTCTATTTTCTCCAAAAAATTGTAGCATTGACATCTTGCATATAACGTATGAGTATTTAACCTTAGTAATTAACACATGTCGGCCACAATGTGTGTTGTCGATGGTTCCAAGAACTATGTCTAACAAGAAGACATACAATATTGACCTCGGTTTCTATCAGTCCCTTGCGTGCCTTATCTGACCCAGAACGTCTCAGCATAATCTTTCACAGTAATATCGACGGAATTGCAAAATCAAGTTATTTATTCCGTAAATCACTATATTACTTCTGCTCTTTTTACTTTAGGCGATATTACAGAAATCTTCGTCGCGACCGATTGGTTTTTATATTTGCCCCAAAAACACTTGTCTTTGTTTACCGATCTTAATCCTGCAATACTGATCAGTTTCATGTTTTGTTTTTTTTTTATTTTTATTTTTTTTTTTTGTAAATGGCACTAAATAATTCTAACGCTTTTTCTTGAGAAATAATTTTGTGATACTAGGCTTGCATATCGGGCAGAAAAAGGCCAATAATGACGAAACTAAACTAAAGAGCTAAACAAAATTAAAACTCCTATGAGCTGATTGCATACACTGCTTGAAAATACGATTCAATTTATGTTATACCATATTAGTGATTCATATTTATTTATATTTTAGCGATTGCAGATACACGAAGGTTTTATTTTAACAGTAGCAACCATCGAATTATCTATTTGTAGCATATACTGGATTACTCTCGACTCCTCAACTGTAATGCTCCAATTAGGAAATGTTAAAATGACTTATTTATCATTCCATAAAGGAAAATTCAAAAAGAACAAATCATGCATTAGGATAATGTCACTTAATGGACAAGCCAGTCTGTTCCATTACTGATTAGGAACAGGAAAAGTAAAATTGTGTCAATCAGACTGAGCTGTCGGTTGCTTTTGAAGCAAACATACCCCTTTTAAAAGAAGCTGACCATCAGCTAAATATTGCAGTTCAACAATTCGCCAACTGTCCCTCCATATGTCGTCTGCAGCGTTGTATCCAACTTCCACATACGCTCCAACGTCATCAACTCTTTTTCTTGATCGTTGGACAGAATTAAAATTATCTCTTTCTCGCAATTGTCTTTGAGGCTCAGTTTTGTTGACTCGTTTGATTATTAAGGTTTTGTTTAACATGTTTAAGAAACTGAAACTTCCCTTTTCTATTATTACATTGCTAGAACTTTGCTTTTCATTTTTGCGCTGAGGTGCCGTTAAACGCTAATACGTACATAAGTACATATCTGCGAAGTGTCTGTCATTGTTCGCATTAAACTCTTGGGAAATTGCGTCACTGATTGCATAGTTCCAAAAAAAGAGACAACACAACCATATAAACTAGTCTGTTGGAGTCAACTCAGTTTGGCGTCTCGGTACCCACCGAACATAACATAACTTTCATTAAGAATAAATCCTCTCAGGCTAAATCAAAATGGCATATACGAATAATATTGTTGTAACAACGCGTAAATAGCATTGCAAAAAAGTTTCTTGTTGGTAGCGTAATCAATAATATGCGGTTAATAGATCTTCAAAGCTAGGAAGACACTAATAGGTTATTATTTCTTTACAACAATTATTAGAAAATCTCAATAGTCAAGCTAGCGTTCAAAAGAACAAACTCCTATGATAGTAGCAAAAATAAATTAATGTCGGTACATTATATTAAAATAAATCTACATAAATGGCATAGGTTGGGAAGGAGTAAATACACAATAAGCATAGAAAAGGAAATATGTGTATTTACGCCAAATGACTGAAACACTGCAGTTATCGGTAAAGGCAGAATACACTTTCATACATTCAACTCAGTTGTCATCAAGTACTGGAAAATAACAAGAGATACAACAGAGAATTGAGTACAAAAGATTATCAGACAAAACTTAATAAATATATAAATTACTGACATTTCTGTCAAATGAAACCAACAAACGTACTAATATAATTAGTTTCTTCAGTATTGCCAAATAGTGGAATTAAATAATATATAAAATTGATAAGTGTTTAGTCTCTTGTAATAGAATGAGGATAATATTATTGTTTCTGTTGTAAATTAAAAGGACTCTAAACGATAATGGAATTCAGCCCCGATTTTACGATCATTACATAAGGCACGTTTTTTTTCTGAATATTCAGTATTCCAGCACCCTGTGTCTATGGGCAATTTTGTGATTACAACAAAGGAATTTTAGTATGGGCATATAACATGAACGTGGTAGTATTTTTAAGTGTATTTCAAGTGTATTTAAAAAACTTGATAAGCTAATCCTTTAGAAGTAAGCTGTAAGTCACCCTGCAATTTTTGTAAATTCCTGACAAACAAGGGTATTCTTAATGCTCAATTTCAAACTTTAAAGATGTTCTACAGAACTAAAAAAAGAAACTATAATTTCTTCCTAATGACTAAATAATAATCCTTATCTGCATAATCCATTTATTATTATACAAATGTCCGATTCCGCCTCATAATCCTGTAAGCTGATTTGAAAACTAACTCTGTTTTCCACTTATAGTAGACATCTAGTAGTTAATCATTCTGCTTCAATTTGGAATGGATTTCTTTCAATCTCAGGTTGAAGTATATAAATTGAAGTACTTTTCAAAATGTTTGTTAGTTTCCGCAAAAGCTCATATTGTACGCGTTAGAGTAATTGTGTATTCTCATATCCACACATGTCGCAACTATATTATAAAATTGAAATAAAAGTATAATAAAATGAAAGTTCCATTTGTAAGTCGATCGGTACATTTACTGAACGAGACAATTTGTTCAGTAAATGCCTTTCTTTTCTAGACTGTTCTACAGTATGCTTCCTAGCTCAATTAAATGTGCGAGTTTGGGAGAAAAATAATCGGAAAAAAAATAAATTAGTAAGGGTTTTTCTTCTAAAATATTTTCATCTAGCTTAAATTTGTAGTAAAGAAAGATTAAAATTATGTTCAGATAATTCTAAAATAAATATTATGGGTGATCATGCAACGGCATCATTGCCATATCATGTTAAGTTTCCTTTGTTTCATTCAGTTAAATAGGTCACATGTAAGGAAGTTAAGCGCAAAAGAATGTTCTTACCATTTTGAAATACCTGATTTACAAAAATGTCAATAGTTCGAAGTAAACAGTTTTCTGCTTTTTCTTTAAGGATATATTAGGATTATATTCTTTGAGATTGGTTTCAATAATGCAACAGACCGTACATATATATTTTGTTTACGTTTCTGTGTTTGTAATTGCTATTTATTTGTGTCGTCCGCCTTCAAAAAGGGATATGTGGATCTCGAAAGCGCCTGGTCAATTTCTCAGACTTGCTGCACCGTGTTTGGTCATTTTTGTTTCACACACACACACACACACAAAATTCGACTAGTATAGTATGTATCCTCTGAAGGTGCTATGTTATTGCGTTAATTGTTTATACAGTGATATGTTTTATCTTCCGTGATTGTAGAATTTTGTATTGCATTATCTTACTATGTACATTTTCTCAACTTATCTTGTACCTCAAATGAGTGTTTTCGTATGAATAAATTCATGGTTGTTTTATAATGTTTGCTACTATTGTTTAGGTATTTAAGGAGTGCATTTCTACATTGATGACCAAACCATGGTTTGTTATTTACCTTGCTGACTTATGACTGACAGTTTAATTAACATGAAAGCTTCGAGATGTTAAAGGTTGGAACAGATGTATATATGTAGTAATGCTTAATGGCATCCCAGCACTGTAGTGTCTATATGATGCCAACTACAAGTAAAATTCGAAAAATGTAAAAATGAAGAATTGCACAAAAACCCCAAGAACATAAACCCTTCCAAATAAATCTAAGCATGATGTGCAGCAAGATAGAATATATAAAGATATATATGTTGAAATTCAACAAAATGGTATATAAAATAAAAGATAAAGGTAATACATGTAAACTCCTTCAAGCAGCTGGTTAGGTTGGAAGACAGAAAAGTTTATTCCTATATGGCTTACGTTCTTTTATCAACTGATCGATAATTTGTGGCATTGTATATTAGAGGCATTGTGTATTAGAGGCGAAATGAATAACTGAAGACTCAAATCAGAATACTTCTGCAAATATTCGAATAGAAAACTGGCATTCGAATATTAGTTTTGTTTACCTAGCGAGTTTGGCAGCATTTTGTAAAAGAAACACAAGGCGAAATGTAAACTATGCAGCGTAGAATTAGTTTACAAGGGAACAACTACGAGTTTGATAAATCACCTGAAATTCAAACAGTCATTCACTAGGCAATCATAATGACAAATTTCTGAATAAGTACGTTGCACACAACATCACCATTTCTATTATTGTCATTCATGTACTCTTGACAAAATAGTACGTATTACAGCAAATTGATACATAACATGGTATATAACAAAGCCTTTATGTATCAATCAGAGTATCCAAAATTTAATTTAATTAAACTGGCCCATATAAAATGGCCACATGCCTGTGCGATTTTCTTTGTGAATAAATTATTTCCAGGATAATTTTGCAGATATTTAACTGAACAGGTTATCGAGAGTTACTGCTCTTCTTTGTCTATAGTCCATCTTCAGCACTAAGGGAACTTTTTATTCACACTAAGTTGAAGATAAAAGGGACAGTAACACCTCAGTTCATTTAAGATTTTCTGAATCCAAAATTACAAGTTACCCCCATACTCATATAATAACATTAAAGTAGGGTTAGATGACTGAGTTAACAGAGTTTTCAATGCGGCTTGGCAAGGGTGTTGGAGTGTCAAGAAATACCAAAGTAGACAACAAGAACATAAAAGATGGATTTTATAGCTTTATTAACACTGACGAATATTCGAATTCTATCTAATACATTCAACAAATATTCAGATAGGAAAATTTCGTATTCATTTCACTATGTTCTGTTTGGAAGAATATATTCTATTCACACGTTCAAAGTTGATATTATTTAGAAATAATTCCCTCTTCTCTACTTGCCACTTTGGTTTAAGACTTTTCAGGTAGGTTTTTCAATTGTATCAATATTACTGTCCACCCGTGAAGACTGGATCAAAATCAGTTACTATTGTGTACTATTGTGTACTGTCAGAGGAGGAATTTGAATACCTGATTAGTGACACATTGTTACAAGTAACCGAACTGACATCTTTATCATCACCACATTTACAACTGAGCATAAAGAGATTATTACTTTTACATAAATCCAAAAGTGCTTGCCATTCCGTATTCCAAATATTATATCTAAATTATTTTTTAGAGAGAAACCAAACATTTGCAAAACTAAATGTGAAAGAAAAAAATTAAAATCTGTGTGATCAGATGAAAATATTTTGCTAAATGATCATTAAAAAAATGAGAAAGTCATCAAAACACACTTTACGTACATTAAAGTCACCAGACAAATGTGTGTGTGTTTATATATATATATATATATATATGTGTGTGTGTGTGTGTGTGTGTGTGTGTGTGCAACACCGCATCAACATCATTCCAGTTACGCGAGTCAGAAGGCGGAATGTAAGTTACTCTAAATATTATGTATTCTTCTGTACCAAAAAATGTATTCTTCTGTACTAAAAAAGGATTTGTTCATTTCAACCGTAAGATGTATTCATATTCGGATTAAAATATTGATAGACGATTGCTGATATTGTTTTGAATAAAAACGTAAATATTGCATGAACAATATTGTGACGTCCTTTTATAATTGGCAGAAAAAAAAACAATAAATTCGGGCTAGTTCAATCTTTAACTAAGACCACCACATACATTCGACCAACAGAAAGACAATGATTTCATTCCATTAAGAATTACATTTTTATTGTTGCTATGTTGAGTATTGTTGTTTAAATTAAATTGTGTGTTGTCTCTAGTGCTTGTGGAATGCGGAAGATCATGATTCGTACAATCTACATGATCACACCGTTGCATCCTAATCAGTATTATAAGTAGTTCGGTCAGGCGGTTTTATCGTGCGGTTTAACTCGGTTGGGGCTTCGTGCTGTCGTCGTTTGCTAGTCTTCGAGTTCACTGTTACCAGTTGACCTATAACTCAGTACACTGACTAAGTGCGGTTTGCTTGTCGTTGGCTGTACCACTGGCTCTTAATTATTACATTTGGAGACGGGTGTTGGTTCTGATGAATTTCCCGAGTTGTCATCGGGGTCACCATCAGAATTTGAGAATCTGAATCTTCATATGAGCGGGTACCGGATTCGCAATACACAGCACAATAGCTAACTGGATCATTCGTGTCAACAGATGCGGCTTGTGTGTCTAGAGTAGTGGGCGCGGCTATCACTGTGTGACGTAATTACTACTTCTTTGTTAGAACTTTCATGCCCTCATGAAAATGGCCTTTTATTTCCCCAAGATTTCAAGTAATCATAAAAATTGTTTGTTCCAATATAAATATGTTTACCTATTTGTAATTAGAATAATGTGCCCTTGGTACTCCTACCAGTCAGAATTAATTACAATGTATATTTTATGCTGCGCCCATTGAAGTTATATGGCCAAAATACATGGTGCAATAGCCAAAACGAAGACATAAGCCACAATGTTCACAAGTCAATGTGGTGACAAACAAATGAAATGAAATGAAATTCTTTAATTCAGACAAAAGGTCCATACAAAAGTATATACAAAGGTGCAGAGACAAAAACAGAACTATGAAAGGATAGACATGGAATATTGTAATAATCCAAAAATTTTAATGTATGAACGATGTGCGAATTATAAAATAGTCGGAAGAGCAACATGGATTTCTTACATTTTACGATATTTTTATTTTCATGATGTAATAATAAATTATATAAAAATTACCGATTCAGATCGTATTCTCATTTCATACTTACATGTATAAAATAAAGCGTACATTTCATACTTACATGTATGAAATAAAGCGTACATTTTTCCACAATAAAGACCAAAGTAACTGAGTCAGTGAGTGAATATGCGAGAGAGAGAAAGAGAGAGAGTATTGCATGTTGAATGAAATCAATAAAAACCACATACACAATCGATGTAGATAGATGGTGAGTGGGGTTATTTCGATTAATTGTACGCTCACAAACAATCACGAAATAAAAAAATCCAGTTAAATGAGAGAGAGAGAGAGAGAGAGAGAGAGAGAGAGAGAGAGAGAGGTTGGTAAAAGACACTAGATATGCCCGAATCAACTGACACAGACACAGAGACAGAAATGACAGCACTATAATTGCATATAGTCACAAACTGACACATGAATGAAATGGAGCTTTTTTGTGTCATCCATATTTGTAAATCTCCGTGCATTATTAAATTTGCCTCTCAAGTTTTTATATTTAACCTCTACAAATAAAACAAGAAATGAAAAATAAGATAAAGAATTTTTTTTAGAAATAAATATTTTTTATTTTCTTTGAGGATAAATATATTCTTGTACTTAATTCTTGTTCTCATTGAATCACTACTGTTCTTGCACACTTGCAAACCGACCCTGACCGTAGCTGCCTAGTTAGATTCAGTTTTGATTTTAATTAAAAATAATGGGAATTGTATGAGTATTATTGTTTTTATTTATATTCAGTATAAACACTGATATTTCAGAGGCTTACAGTGCTTTGCCCGGAGGGCAGCAATTAACTGATTACCGGATATCATTGGCAATTGTTGTAACAGTAGGATTTACCTGCTGGCTGTAGGATACCGATTGCAAAGGTACGTTCTAATAACAGACATGAAAATAAACACTTCGGTCTTTATGAGTATTTCTTTCACTTGGAATGCCTTTGCAACAGTCGCTATTCTATTATTTCCCCCGCGTCTCTTCTTGTGAATTTTTGTGAATCACCTGCAGTATGTAAGTTAATTCTCAGACAGTTTCAAACCGACACATGGATGTGTATCTCGCACCATTGAACACCGACACATGGATGTGTATGAACAACCATTGAACTATCGCTGGATGATACACTGACCGTTTAAGGAAAATGCAGTGATAAATTGTTCAGATATTCTCCAGTGTTAGTTTTTGGTATGCATAGTTAATCTTCACTCTCTCACTCTCAGATTAAAAGGAAGGAAGTTGATGACAGACAAAAGCAATTGAAATTACACACACACACACACACACACACACACACACACATATATATATATATATATATATATATATCTTTTATTAATACTTAAGTAATGAAGTAATGAGCCACTTGATACTATTTAAGTAACTGTGAGTTTCGACGTTTATTTTATTTTAGAATCACAACCACCACCACCACCACCACCTCCATTCTTATCAGACTTGTACAAACTTTATTACAAAACATTAACTTTGATGCTAATACCACCGGAATAATTGATGGAAAAATACAACGTGACACCATGTTTGAAATCTCACAATCTTCGGTAATTTCGCCAATTTTTTTAATCCACTGATATCGGGGAGTTTAAGATCTCATTGTTATCCTCCATATTTATCAATCACTGTTTTTGCGCCCAATTCTTGAAAAAAAACCCCGCTTTATTTACATATATACGTATCAAATAAGAACAAGAACTGAATTGGTAATTTATTTTATTTTGAAGTATTATTACATCATGAAAATAAAAATGTCATGATATATAAGAGGGGATTACTTTTCGCTAGGTTGCTGTGCTGCCTTGACAAATAAATGCTTAAATAACGAAATACGAATTAAGTGGGAATTATAAGATCGTCCGAGAATCAAGATTTCTACATCACTGGAATCAATGAGTGAATTCCTCTATTTATGAGGCACTCGGTAGAAATTAATTCTATACACGAAACTCCTCGAAATGTGGATCGGACGGCTGAAACCTCGAAATCTTTCTCATGGAAAAACACCGTGTTTGAAATCTCAAAATCCTAGATATTTACACCGAGTGTTTTATTCTTTGTCATCGGGAAGTTTTCCTCAAAATTTACCACTGTCTCATCGTTTTTGTGCTCATCAGATGAACTTTTACGTTTTTATAAAATTCAAAAAGTGAACCGTTTTCAGTGTTTGGAGCACCTTTCTTTTTGTCAAAGCTATATAAAATTTTCTAAATCTCATTCGACTGTTTACTATTTAAAATGTATAAAACTTACCCCTGACTTTCATTTTTGTTTGTTTGTTTTTCTTCTTTCTGTTTCTTCTTTATTATACTATAATTCTCCTCTCTTTCTTATTCTGTGGCACCATTTGCATATTTTCCATATGTTTAGCACATCTGAAGACCGCATATTCATGGAATTACTTGTTCATACTATACAATATTTTATAGTTTTACCGTATACAAACAGTTACAACAACAAAAACTAAGCAAAATTAATTAATTTTGTGTGTGTGTCCGAGTCAATATCTTGTGCCACAATTAATTACCAGGGACTGGGGGATTCCAAGAAAAGGAGAAATTATCTACATTTTTTAAAGGAAAAAAAGTATTAAGTTTATTTTCTTCAAGACACGCATTACACTGAAAAATGGGATGGTATTATAAAGACTACATGGGGATATGAATATTTCTTTATATCATATTCTACTAAATCTAGAGGGGTCGCTAATTTATTGAACAACAATTTCCATTTTATCTCCCATGAAGTGAAGAAAGACAATATGGGAAAAAACAAATTATGGATATTCCCACTGGTAATTAAAGAGTCACACTTATAAATATATATGGACCAAACAGAGACAGCCCATAAACTGATTCTTAAAAACAAATTATATTTTAGAATTTAAATATGATTATAATGTAATTGGAGGAGACTTTAAATTTAGTCATGGATCCAGACTTTAACACTTTTAATTATAATAATGTGAATAATCCCAAAACAAGAGAAGTTCTTTTACATACTTGTATAGAATACAGTCTTATAAATATTTGGTGGTGGTGGGGGTGGAGGTGGAGGTGGGGGTGGAGGTGGGGGTGGGTGAATATTGCTGTCCATAGATACACGTGGAGGAAAGGTAACCCTATAAAGCAAGCAAAACTTAAATTTTCGTTAGTCTCTAAAAATGTATTTACAATAGTTGAAAATGTTAATATTGAACGAGAATATAAGACTGATCACTCTTCGGTACAAATTAAAGTAGTCTTTCAACAGGAAACGAAAATAAAAATATTTTTCGAAATTCAACAATTCTCTGCTCAAGGACCCAGAATACATAAAGAAAGTAAAAAAAAAAAAAAAAACGTTGAAGATGTAAAATACCACTACGTTTGTGTAGAACAGTCAGATAATTTGGTAAATATCCGATATGCTGATTTAAAATTCACTATTAATTATCAACTTTTTTGGAAATATCATTGTTAGAAATTAAAGAAATTATAGAACCATGTTCTTCTTAGAAGACAAAATCTGAAGATCGACAGGAAAATCAATTGCTTAAAGCGATAAAGATTTTAGAAGAAATAAATGATACAAACGAAGTATCAAAATTTGATGAGAAAAGGAGAGAACATGAAGAGTTTTGGAAGAAGAAAATGGAAGGAGTGAAGCTTAGGGCTTGAGAGACTTTGATTACGTAACCAAATACTTCTGTAATCTGGAAAACAGAAGCTACATTAGTAAAATGATGCCTGCACTTGTCCAAAATAATGGATCGATAACAGGTACCAAAGAGGAAATTTTGGAACAAGCCAAACGTTGCTATGGTAATTTATACAAAAACCGCGAAGTTAAATATGTTAATCCTGGGATTTTTTTTATATAAATTATTCTGATATTGCGAAATTAAGTAATATTCAGAAGGACTCTTTGAATAGTCTTACATCCTGTCTAGAAGCTTCTAATAGTCTCCGAAACATGCAAAATGAAGAAAGCTCGGGATCTGATCGTTTCACAGCAGAAAATCATAATTTTGATGGAAAGATATTGGTTACTTTTCGGTGAAAGCAATGAATTTTGGATATGAACATGGGAAATTATCTCCCACCCAGAAAGAGGGTGTCATAATATGTATATCAAAAGGTGACAAGCCTAAACAATATATCTCAAACTGGAGACCTATTTCACTTCAAAATGTGTCAAATAAAACTGCTTCTGCTTGTATAGCAAATTGGATGACAACTGTACTCCTTACAATTATACACGAAGATCAAACTGGTTTTTTGAAAGGGAGATATATTGGTGAGAATATTATAAATTTCTATGATCTGACGTTTTACGCTAGAAAGCATACAATTCCTGATCTGCTCCTTTTAATTGATTCCGAAAAAGCGTTTGATTGTGTTGATGGTTGTTCATAGATACAGTAATGACCCTTTTTAACTTTGATGAATCAGTTATAAAATGGATTCAATTTTTTTTGTAACATCAGATTATGTATAACTATTACTATGTACAAATATCTAAATGGTTTCATATTGAATAAGTACACAGACAATGCAGGCAACCATCTCGTCCCATATATCTGTATCTTGTGTGCTAAGATACTGGCTCATATGACAAGAAAAAATAAGAATATTTAAGGGATAAATGTTGGTGGTATAACTTGTATTAATTATTAATATGCAGACAATACATCTCTTATTTCTAATGGTTCAGAAATGTCTTTGAAATCTGCTTGGGATATTTTTTATCAATATTCTAAATTCTCAGATCTTGGTATTAATACAGAAAAATTAAAAAAAGTAATATGGTTGGAAGCAGAACAGGCAGCAGATTTATATTATATTCCGAATATAAACTTAATTGGGATTGAAATGAATTTGTCTTCCGGATATAAACTTAATAGTAATTGCAATGAATTTGTCTTCTATTCCGAATATAAACTTAATTGGAATTGCAATGAATTTGTCTTCTATTCCGAATATAAACTTAATTGGAATTGCAACGAATTTGTCTTCTTAAGAGTTAAGTTCTCAACAACTTAAGAGTTTATTTCAATTCTTAACTGTCCCACAAAAATTAGAAAAATTAAAAATTAACTCATACGTTAAAACAATTGCATCTTTACACCATTTGAAAAGACAGCGGTAATAAAAGGTCATGCGATCTCAAAAACGCAAAATCTTTTATTAATTTTACCAAATCTATGAGAAAAGGTACTTAATGAACTAAATACATTCTTTTGCAAGTTTCTATGGAATAATAATAATAATAATAATAATAATAATAATAAGAAGAAGAAGAAGAAGAAGAATAACGACTTTATTTAAAGAGGGTGACACAGTTGGTTGCATGGAATTAATCCTCATTGTGTACTCTAGTATAGAATGGAGCAAAATATAAAATAAAACGAAAAATTATGATTAAAGACTAAACTATGAGGGAGGTATAAAGATGATAAATGTTTTTTTTTATTTATACACGTTTTAAAACTTGCATGGCTTAGAAGAATGCTCTCTGGGAATTTTAAATGGAAAAGTCTATTGGAAATCTCAGGACCAAATATTGATCATTTCTTCTTTTTTGGAAAAGATGTTTTTGGCGGTTTCTCTGAATTAATTAAATCAGTTAAAGTTATTTCACCTGTATATAATTACAATCATCTGTATGGTTCAATCCCATTATATAATTATAGGCGGTAAGAGTCTTTATCAGAAAATATAGTTTCAGAAAGCTATCATCTATCTCAATGATTTCAATAATGAAGATGACTCCTGGACATGTTTTGACAACTTCAAAAAGTAGATATTCCTTTACAGCTACATTCTTACATTTTCAAACTATACTAACGGCCATACAATCTTATAAAAAAAAATTCACCTTCAACTGGGATTGTAGTTTAAAGCAAACGTTTATAAATGTTTTGGCACCCACTTTCGGTAAAATACAGTAGGATGTAAAGGTTAATGTAAACTTAATTGAAAATGACGAAAAACCAACTTCTATTAGTAAATGGAATGCTCAGTTGAGTAATGTAGAAGAGAAAGATTGACATAATTTCTTTATGCTTCCATATAAACATCACAGAGAACCCAAACCTTAAATGGATTGTTACGACTAGGGGTAATGTAACAAAAGAAAAGACACAAACAAGCTTTCAAGATTTAAACACAACTATTTAATTTCCTAAAATATTAAAATATTTCAACAAGCAATCAAAGTGAAAGAATTAAAAATAACTTACAGTATAGAATATCCTTAAAAGTCCTAAATTGTTCTAAAGTTCACTGATCCGGAAGTTAATCCAATATTCCGAATGAAGTAGGTTCCGAATGAAACCTCCAAAGTGCTGATATATTAACAAGAATCAGTTATATCCAAGTGTTATTAATTCCAAGTAATTCTTGTGAATATGGAATATCACAAGTTATTGAAATGTTTCCGATAATTGTAACGGAGCTGAATAATTCTTAAAGTTTAAGAAGCAGTACTAAATCCTAAATGTACTGTATAATAATAATATCACTGAAGGAGAATATTCACACAAAATGAACCAATATCGTTTATAACCTTTCAGGCTGACAAACTATGCTAGAATGCTAAACACAGCAATTAAATTTAATTTTATAGATTCTGAGCTGCGTAGAACAGAATAAGGAAAACCAATTTAAACTGTATTGCGACTTAAAAACAATTTAATCCTTCTAGAAAACAACCTTCTCCGAACCAATCGGAAACTAGGTTATACGTGACACCCATGCGCTGACGTTATTACCAGTCAACAAAGTATTGACTTCTATTTGAACATAGAATCCAGGTCAAAAGTTCAAAAGTACAAATTCTCACGCGCTAATCACGTGACATGACTCAATGCTTAACCGACAATATTGATTTTCCGAAGACCAATGTACTGGGTCACATGTACCGTATATGTACTTTCTGCAAGACGACAGCTGTTAGACTATTATATAGAGATCATAAAACTATATCATTATTTTAAAAAAAAAATGATACATAATTCCGTAACAGGATGCAATTGAAGATTTTACATAGAACCTCAACTACAATTACTTTTCTTAAAATCTCAGAGTGCCCAAACCTTAAATGGATGCAATTGAAGAATTTACATAGAACCTAGGCTACAATTACTTTTCTTAAAACCACAGAGTGTCCAAACCTTAAATGGATGCACTTGAAGATTTTTCATAGAAAGTTAGCTACAATTACTTTTCTTAAAACAGTTAAAATCGTCACAAATGATCTTTGTTCTCTGTGTATGTTTCAAGTTGAACAAATTTCTCATCTGTTCTGGGATTGTCACATATCACAGGCATTTCTAAATGACATGCTACAATTGATCAAGACGTAAGTGCAGTCACACCAATAATTTAGTTTTCTCAAAGAAAAATGAAATAATTGGAATCAAAGAAGGAACCCATGCTAATAATGTAATAAATTTACTTATTTTCTTAGCGAAACAATTTATTTATTAATGTAGATATTACAAAGACATACCTAATCTGTAATAAAATTCGAAAAGCTACTTAAATTTCATTTCAATGTCGAAAAATACAATGTATACAGAAATTATACTTGGGGAAAGTTTGACAGTAAACGGTTATGATACAAACAAGTGATTGAATAATCTTACGTTCACAAAGTCTGTTGGTATTGATTTTCATTTGACAAAGCTATTTTCTCTTTATCTCATATCTTATATTACACATGCTATTTTCCACACATTTGTATAGCTGTTACCTTGATTAGGTTAAAACCAAAGTCTATCATCTTCATGAGTACGAAGTATGTTTTCTCGTTTGCACACACACACACACACACACACACACACACACACACACACACGCCCACATCTGTTTTTACTTTTTATATCTATTTCTTTTTTCCCTTTTTTCTTTGTTTCTTAATAATAATTACAGCAAAGCAATCTCCTAAATTGGTTTTATTAAATGTAATCTAAATTTCTAACAAAATATACAAAATGTGCATGGTTAAACTGTATGCTTCTATATGTACCAAAATACTACAATCCAACAAGTGGTAAACATTGCAATATTAACCAGGTTTTGTATCTACTAGATCATTATGACACACCGAATACTGTAACTTTCAAATTGCATATTGATCATCCACCTTGTTGGAGTATACGTACACGATGATTCCAAGGTCCCCAACCCTGGTATTGTTATGATTTTGGGATAAAAAATAAATAATGAAAAATAAGCATGAATATCGCTTATAATCAAAACAAAACATTTTCAGTTTTAAATTATTTTATGAAACTATTACATGTTCTGAAATTGTGTTTTCTTACAAAGAAATGTGTGGCTCTCTTAAAATTATTAGTACATTTAAGTAAATTAGTATTACGTATCACTGTAGGGTTTATTTTGTGGATTTTACGCGTTTGAAGCCATTTCTATCGAGCGTTTATGCACTTGTAGCATGGTGGATAATTTCTGCTAGGTTTGGCATAGTTTGTTTGTTGAGTTATGTCCCCAAAATGTATGAAGAGCAGAGTGTTGGAATAAAGTAGATATTTCCTTCTTTATGTTGTTTATTAAATCACTATTAATTACTTAGATCTCTTTAGCATGGTGTATGACACTTTGTATTTTAATTACCAAGTCAATATTTACAATATTTATAAACATATTTTCCCTCTTGCCATTACTTCTTTTGCCTATGCTATGTGGGATTTGCAGTTTTCGCCATACTTTCTTTCAAGCACAAGTGAATTGTGTGTATTTATAACTCCGAGTGATCGGAAGCGAGAGAGAGAGAGAGAGAGAGAGAGAGAGAGAGAGAGAGAGATCCGAGTAGAATGTTACCGTCATAAATCAAGACTTTAGTTGTGCATTAAATTCATAAATTATTGACACCCCAAAATGGTCAAGCTGATGCAGATTAGCATTTACCAAGATTTAAAGAATGCAAGTGCGTCATAGATGACGTCAGGACGAAACTTATGCATAACGTTCTATTACAAAAATGACCTCAGTCAGTCGTACTAGATAATACATGACAACACGAAGCCATTAGTTCTATTTTTGGTCTTTGCGGCATAAAATGAGGGCAAAGTTGTGTCGAGGTAATAAATGACATTACAGACGAAATTACAAGAGACAACATTGGAGAATATGAAGTTGCTTCATAAAACATTTTTGAAAAAGGCAATGAATATCGAATAGACGTTGATACACTCATCAGTACATTCAAACGTTCATTCAAAGAAAGTATAGCAGCGATTCACACATCTACTTAGTCATCTAAGCATTCTTCCTGGACAAAACTTTTACAATGAACAATTTTAGAACATAAATAAAACGTCGATCAAAATAAATTACCACAATAATAATCCAAATCAGTTGATTTGGGAAGAGTTTTCACACCATGAAGTAAAATCAGTAAGCATTTCACAGTTTATGCCGATATACAGATTTGGAATATCTAGTTTTCACAGACATCCAGTAGTAATTGAAATTGAGCTACTTAAATAAATAGAACAATTAGATGTACACACAGTTGTAAAATGATACATGTGCCACAGAGAAAAGCTGGTGGAGGAAGTGGAAAAACGAAATACAATTTATCAGAGATGCAGAGAGTTCGTAAAACAAACAAGATTATTATGTTATTACGGTAGTGGAATTAAAAGGTTAGAGATCACAATCACTGACATTTTAGTGTAAAAACAGTAAATACAGCACCTTACTCTTGTCCTGCAACTCAGTTTAGTTCTCCAGTGAACCAGGATATTTCACAAATACTTAACGAGATACAAATTTACTGCACTGAAGCACACTTTATCATATACCAGCCACATCACATTTTTAAAAACTGCACTCTAAAATTTGACAGCGATGAACCAATGAAAATAGATCACAGTTAAACATCCAATTTTAACAGATTCACCTGAACTGGGCAGTATGGATGGCAACATCTTTTTTGTGGTATTTCATACTGGCATTTGATAGACAAAAACATACCAGATTCTGTAACAGAATTAGCAAACTCAGCATACAAATTTCACCCTTGTTTCCAGATGGGAGAGCTTCCGTCTGAATGTAAGATAATATAGCTTCTGTATGAATGTAAGATAGTTCACCCTGATGAAGATGCTTTCGAATCGAGTAAGAACAACATAGATTTGAAACAATTTAAAAATTCCATCACGTCATGACTGGAGATCAATGAAGGGCAAAAACAAATCCTTGATCGATAAGGTGCCCGAAGAATAAAAATAACACCACTAAGGTTTTGGAGAACCCACATCAGCTGTTGTGTTAGCCGCTTACAACATAACTATAATTACGGGACCGGTACTGCTGAATACTGGAGAACATTACCAATTGATGAGTTCTTTTATATAGCAGGCAAAAAAGATTTAACAGGATGGACATACTTCTTTTTGCAAGATAGTAATGACCTGACAGATGAAGGTATTTCAAGGTTAAATCAAACGTAATCTGCATATTTAGTGCTCAGGTTAAGAACATAAAATATATTACTCAGTCCGTTGCGACCCTATCAGACAGTGTTACAGAGCTGACGGAGTTACTAATTCTAGTACAGCAAGATTACAACACAGATGAGAGCATCATGGTAAAATTCCAACAGTATGTTACAGATTCAAGCGTGAAATTGATAAGGTAAACGTAAAATTGTATTATGCTGGTGGAAGTAACGGTATCTTATTGTTATTTAGTGACATGATTATTTAAATGAGTTGCATAGTAGGATACAACAGCAATTTAGAGAAATCCAGTGAATTTTTTAACATACATACTTATCTTTTACTTCGTTAAGAAAAACAATCCTCAGGACTTTCACGCTATGGTACTAACAGATACAAACATGAAACCAGCCACAATTTTTAACGATCTTTAAATCAACTGTATTAGTGAATCTTTTTGCGGATTTGATATACATTTCACGATTACTATCTCTAAGCAAACCTCTCGCATATTTGCTTCAAAGTATGACAAAACTTTGTAACCATAATGTCTTAATAGTCCAGTAAATGTGACTTCATAGTTTGTTTTTTAGTATCAACACCTACAATATATGGATCTTCAAAACCACTATCACGATTTACAGGATCATCAGTTGATATTTGAAGTCTCGATCCTACCGCTCAAACATCATCATATTCGACATTTCCAAATTCTTTCAGTTTAAAATCTTCACGACCTTCAGCTAATATTTTGGTTATTTAAATATCAAAGAAAATGCATAAGTCACAGTTGGAAACAAATTGTGATTTATCAAAGACAATATAGAACCATGTATCCTTGAACATTATCTGAAATTGAAGAGTACAAACAGGAATTGAACATAGCAAAAGCAAATTGAACATGCCAGGAGATAACCGGTGCAATCTTGGCTGAAAAGCGAGGATGAGAAAAGAGTATAAAGACGCATGAAATATTTGTCAATGCCCCGCTGCAAAAATCTCCAAATCATTTTCAGATCTTGTAATTTATGCTGTGACATCCCTGATCAGCAAAATTCTACCGATTGACGTTTAAGTGCATAAAATTCAACAAGACAACATAATGCAATTTGGAAATTAAAGATTTAGAAAAAATGATTCACAATTAAAATATGTACCGGTTGCTTTGTTGTTGAGACATTTGTAACTTTATCGACTCTCGTTACAATAGTTGCCTTTACAGGAGTAGCTTGTTTCTTACTATGCAGTGAAGTGGTACAGGGAAAATAGATTACACACTACTGTCCTAAATCTCATCAATGATGCAGTCGGCAATTTTGAATGACTCAACTTTATTGTTGTGCTTTTCTATCTCTTCATTGGATGGTATTTTATCATGTTGGACATGTTTTACTCGCTAACACGTACTTCATGTTTGACCAATGTGAACATTTTCTCGAGTTTCATCTCAATCAAACAAATCAAACGAGGCACACCGAGTAGTGATCTGATACATAGGAAGGTTATTGTCATTAACATCTTTAGGTTATGTGAAGTTTAACCGTCTTCTATAAAAATGAATAGATGGAGCATCTCGTATCTTGTGTTGTGTCCTAATTAAAGTTATCTCTAAATGCTTGTAGAATCCTGTTCATAGCCAAATGTAATATCTTGTGGTTTTCATTATCGTGGTATCTGTGTTTCACATAAATTCTTATGTATTAGTTGTTGTGCTCTCTGTTTTCATCTCTACAATTTGAAAGGACCATGTTTTCTCTGTGTTTGTTATACTCTCAGTTTTCATCTCTGAATTTCTTCATGTACTCTTTCAGACAAAGCTTGCAATAGCCGCCAGTTCTGAACAATTTCATCATATCTATCTCGTCTAAACATTTTGAACATATTTTGTAATCCATCTCTTTTATTCACCCAATTATATCTGAAAAGATTGTTACTGCTCGTAAGCACACTGTAAGTCATCTTTCAATTACCTTTGTATTCATCTTGAAATCGTGTTGGTGAATCAGATAAAAAGTTACATGAAAACAAGCTAAGCAAAGAACAAGAGAAAGTTACTTCAAAAACTATTAAAGAACCACGTAGAGTTGAACTTGGTAGGAAACTTAATATACGTTCACAGGCATTTAAACGAGCCAAGGAAGAACAATTAAAATTTAAAAAGAGTCTACAAAGTCACAGGATGATGAAATCACATTATGTTAAATCCCATAATACGAAAGAAATGAAACGAGCTCAAACAACGCAATCTAATTTTTGATTGGTGGTGGAGCAGCTGTTTTTGTAATCCTGTTCATTTTGTCAAAACGTAAAGTTACCTCTTTACAGAGGCTTCAAGACACAGTCGTAAAAGATGCTGAAAATAACAAGAAGCAATCAACCAAAACACAGGGACAAATTCAACCATGACAGTATCATACAATGCAATACCATAAATATTATAAGAAAACTTTAAGTGGTCTTCGGATGGCTGACTTTTATGTTAGATATATAATGTCTAGAAACACACACACACACACACACACACACACACACATCAACACAATTTACCACGCGTTACTTAAAAATCTATTCTTACAATTGCATACAGCATGCTTTTGAAAAAGCTGTTTAAAATGTCAATAGATCCACCGTCAACAATAGACACATAATATATTGCCAAGTTAATTATTTTCGCCAAGCCAGTTCATAATTGACTACCTTATAGCAAATGGATTTTTTACTGACACAATTGTTAACATCGCAAAATTGAATGCAACATCAAACATACAATGTATGCAGAACTTTAAGTCTGTTCCCCAGTTTAGCTAATTTTTTCGGAACATAAATAACAACATGTCTAGCTAAGCTAAAACGTCATCAACACAATTTGACACGCGATATTAAGCTCTTATCGTACGGTTGCATACATAATACTTTTGAAAAAGCTATTGAAAGTTACAACTTGAAATCTTCTCCGATATTCATAGTTAATGGAGACATTAACAATGAATATTGGAGAAAATTTCAAGTTGATTATTCCAGTTTCTTTTGATCAATTCACAATAGACTACCTGATTGCCAATGGACTTTTACCTGACAAAATTGCTACACAATATATATATATATATATATATATATATATATATATATATATATATATATATATATATATATATATATATATATTATAATATAAATGTCAGACTATCCATTGAAATGTCGGGAGTAGTAGATTTTGTTGTTACATATTACAACATTTCGGATGCACTCAAAAACAATCTTTTTATTACACCAGTGACAAGAATGAAACGAGGACTGTCTTTAGTCCCGATGGTTATTTACAACCTCTAAATGAACATGAAAACGTCAAAAGCGAATGACTTCAAACGGTGAGAGAAGGAGCTATTGGTGTTGACTGTTGAAACACAACTCAAAAGTTAGAATTACTCTGTGTAACAATCACACATCATACATAACCAACTACAATGCTAAATTGCACTCGCTAAAGCGTCTGCAGTGATAGAAGGTGTAAATCAAGACTACGAACTGAAAAACATTTGTTTGCGGTACAATACTATTACCTCTAAATCAGTCAAGAAGAGAAGACATCGATTACTATAGAAGGTCTGACAAACATGGTTTATTCCTAGGGCTTTCAAAGGAGGCAACAGTAGTCATAAACCACTAAGTATTTCTTCGATGAGCAACAGAAAGCACACATAAATTAGCAACGTAAGTGTCAACAATTATTCCACTGACATTCATTGTATCTGGATTCATTTGAAAAGTACTCACGATAACAGACTTACATGGTAGTGGTTATAAATTAGCCAATGTTCAACAAGGTATTCACGTGCAAATAAACAGAAGAGAAAACACTAATGCTCACAAAATGAATATCTATTTCGTTTCAGATGACGAAGTTAACACTCAAACCATCAATAAATGTACTTGACTGAACACCATAATATCATCATTTGTGAGTGACAAATTGTGGTAAAACGTTATACAAAATCTGTTGCAAACTGATGCAAAGTCTTTTTGGATTACATTTTTATCGTTTGTCCAACGATTCTGTGCAACACGACTTACGCTGGAAACTGGATATTCAAAGATAAAAATGAGATCGTGATGAACGTCGAAGAGTGGTTAGAGTTACTGGTTGATATGCATCAAGGAACCAATACTTTTCTGATTGATGACTATGGGAATCTTGATGATAAGAAAGAACAAAAAGAAAGCTTTGAGTGGAAGACATTTTTAAATATCTGTATATGAGACTGTGCACAGGTAAAATTCTGTGATAAAAGATTTCAGAAAGAATACACAGTTTTTGGTTGTATTATACAGCAAGGACAAGAAGGCAACGGAAACGGTGTTCGATGAAAATTACTTAATTCCAGATGAAATCAAATCAACACAAGAGACTTTTGATGAAGTTAGAGTTTCTTTTTCAATTCAAGGTATGGATGTAACCATAAGGTGATGTTTTTATGTTGTCCCACACAACATCTTGTCAGCATACATTGACTATGTTACTTTGGTCATTGTGATGATGTACATCTGGTGATTGTATAAACTGAGTAAATGCATTACCTGGTAATTTCGCTTGTGATTGAATAAACAATTTTTGTACATCTTAAAATTTATATTCATTTTGAACAAACATGTTTTATTATACATTTACAAAAATTGTATTGTCTTTGTCAGTCTTGTACGAATAGAGTTTTGCCCTTAACCCACAGAACGTTCTTATTGGCATACCATTTAACTCATCCTTGAAAAGACCTGGCATCTTATTGTTCATTTGTGGCATGTTAAACACATTATTAGTGCGTCAGTTACTTATGTTGTAGAACCTGATGTCGTCCTTCATGTCGTTTTAAAGTTGTCATTTCTAACATAGATACATAATAAATCTGTATCAGTCATTTGTAGTCTAATTCAATCTCCATATTTGCTTTTCAGTTTGAGGCAATAAAATTCGTACATTAGACATTTGGATAACTGTAACACTGTAAAACCACCATAGATAGGCATGGTTAGCTTGACCTTTTCGTTTTTCGTACTGACTATCACAAAGTCATCATCTGTTATTTGTCCTCCTGTCAAACTATATATCTTTTAAACATTTGAAAAAATGTATTTGTATCTGGACATATTTCATTTGTTGTTCTTTTCCTGAGATCTTCCTATTGCTTCACAAACACCGATATATTCATCAATTTAAACACAATATTCGTTTTTTGCCTTGGGTTCATGCTAGTACAGACTCTAATTCCACGTGGAGTCGTCACATACATGTCATAATCTGTCAAAAGTTCAAGTTCTACACCTGCTATCTTTAAACAGGCATCATGAACTAAATCAGGTGCATTTTAATAGTGTGCTGGGTCACGTTTGTAGTTCGATATACATATCTAAACTCCTCGAAAATGTCACACAACATCAAAGTATCGTTCCTGAAGTAATAGTCGTGAATGTCAACCAGTGTGTTCAATTTGAAGTACGACATCACACTATGTACATACTGTTAATCTTTATCTGATATGTCTGGGCCACTCAGTCTTGAACAAAACTTCTTTGGGTGGTGCATATATTTTATTGACTTGGCCCAAACTATCCCTCTTTCCGCAGTAATATAGGTTTTGTGTCCATAAAATGTTTCAGTATTTCTGTAATTTTGTCATCAGTTAAATTGTTTGACAAATGCTCTAAGACTGGCCCATAAACCTAAAGCTATATACGAATCTAATGCTTCTTTAAACTGCTATTCCTTGCCATTTTTCATGAACTTATCTACTATGAAATCCTTGCTGAATGAAATGTATTTGTCATCATTATACTCTAGGATTTCTATCTCATCATCTGATTAATTTTTAACAACTGTCTTGATGAGCAGATGACTATCATGACCTGACAAGCTATGAATAATTAGTGGGATGTATTTGGGGTATCTGAATCTCAAATTGCAGTGGCTATGACAGGACCTTTGTACGTTCTGTTCATGTTAAGTTGTCGTGGTCTCTAACTTTGTCCTCAAGTATTTTGCTCTCACAAATATGACATGTTCTCGTTGAGTTGAAGTGTTTCTCGTCTTCATTTGTGAATACCCCAGGTTTTGCAATTTTCAGTTCAGTATAGATTAGCCTCGTTATCCTATCCAAACAGTTGTAAAACACCTGTATACAATCAGTAACTCTGTAAACTATTGGTTTGTATAATTTTCAAATTGAATTGACATGCACACATAAACCTGATGGGACGTGCTTAGATCTTTGCGCTGTCCAGGAGATACCGGTTTGACGTTTAGCATAGTCACATTTTTGTAGTGAATAGTATGATTATACTTTCAAAATTGAATAAACGACGTATGGGACTTTCAATTAATGATGATAATCCCTGAATTTGACAAATTGTTCCTTTTCAGACTTCATGTGTATCGAGTTGTCTCTACTGTAGCACAGTCTTTTGTGGTCTGACAACTATTCTGGCGCATTGAAAAACATTTTGACAGATGTATTTCTTCCCATCATCTTTCCTTATTTCTGATGATACTAATCTAACTAAATCTCTTATGCCATCATAATGGTATTTGTTCCTTCCATCAAATAGAATCAATATTTCAACATGCTTATCTTTTTTATTTTCAGTCACTCTGCTCTAATGTATTTCTCTTTAGCTATTTCATACGCATTCAAGTTCGAGTTCTTTTTTTTTTATTCATTTTAATGTTATAGAGCAAATGTCGAACCAGTGACTGTATCTAACTAAAGCTATATTTTTGATGGTCTATAGACATCACTCGGTGTATTTACTACAGATTCTACTGCACAGAAAGAAATAACCAACAACGAAAAAAAATAAAAAATAAATAAAGCATCTGTCATCCTTTATTATTTTTTTAGATTTACGTCAGCTTGTTTGTGTTTTTCTCCGATTCAGGCAAATGTATGTATGAGCTTCCTTTTATCGATTGATACTTATTTACATGCAATGTTAAATATTCAGTCCTGTCAAACATTCACTTCTTGCTTTCGCTTATTTCCTGTCTAAATTTGTTATGTAAAATGTCAAACAAACGTTCAATTACATCATCCATTTCACCTCTGTTTGTTATGGTCATAGGTCTTGTTCTGTGGTAACATTCCCTGTATTCAACTTTCTCTCCATCCCGTGTGTGATAGTCAAATTAAGCTGAACTTTTACAGAACTAAATTGACGGATTTTCCAAATTATTATTTTCTTCTAGTATGGTGCACTGTCATTGAAAATTCATGAAAGTTTCGATTGTTACTGCCGAAAAATCTGTGCTCATTTACGTTTCTCTCAAATGAATCTGTAAGACTTTCTGTAAAGGGTCTGTTTACATTTTGCTTATTCATTAGTCTCAATTATTTTACGACTTGTTATCGTATTAAAGGAGGCATTCATGTTTTGGAATAGATTGATCAGTATAGAAAACATCTTCATCTGATTTTTATTTAACTAACAACATTTAATATATTTGAATACTACTAAAACTTTAAATGTGTGTGAAAAGATCGATTTGAGTTTTTGCCTTAAACTGTAGCAAAATACACACCGCAGTACATAAAGCATCTACATAGGGAAAATAACCCCACTTAACACCCACCATGGGAGATTTTCTATTTGCAGATCATTTCATACACGATAATATTTCGTGCTTATTTAGGACTTTTGTGTTCCTAGTTTCACGAGCTCTTTATGTAAGTCATACAAGCGACCAGCTCCTTCCCAGCTCTTTTCTGTCTAACCTGGACTACTTGATTCGTACACATGGTGGCTCATTTGGCGGTTTGTTTGCTAACCTTTGTGTCATGGGATTCCCATTGCATGCACTTTGCTCAAGACCAAATCCCTCTAGAGTTGTTCTGACTTTATAGGTTGCTTTATAGGTTGCTTCATTTAGCAACTGTTTTATAACCTATCTTGTGGTGTTTGAGAGATTTTATATAATCAGTACAATTTGTTATTTTATTTGCTATACGTATTTGTAAAAGATCAAACTATTTTAAATTGAGCTAGTGATCTCGTGCTATCATATATTTGTCATGGAATTGTGTGTACTTTATGTCATTGTATATATGTGAACTAAAATGTACTCGGGTTTCGTTGCCGTGTAGAGCGTTACCCGAGGGTAGTTTATTTTTTGGCATTAGCTATTTCAAAATACTGAGTTCGATTCATCCTATGCTGCACGTGCAAATCGCCTGCAGTGAAAAACCCAATTACCTCGAGTTCTCTGCCTGAGCATATTCACCACAGCTAGGGTACTTATAGAGTCAATTCTCTATGTATATTCACATGACAACGAGTCTTGTCAGGAAGCTAACCACGTTACAGGAGCAATCTTCAGCTGTAGAGGTATGTGAACTATAAACTTGTATTCTTTCTTGCTATCCGTTTTACATGACAGAATTGTTTTATGTATTGGATGTTTCAGAATTTATTCTAAATTGTACGGAGAGTCAGAAAGACTATAGTCTGTTTCAAGTTAGTCATTTTTTTATAACTGAACAGACAGATTGAATTCAATTATACGCTGCATCCATTGCATGATGAATAACGTTCGAGCTCTTATGATCCAGTGAGATTATTCTTGTCGGACACGGATTCATATACGAACGGGGTTATTATAGTAATAATCTCGAACAGTAGCTCTGATGAAATAATTCGATGTGTAACGAAGCTAATTCATGTGCGCGCACACGTAACTTATATCATTGCATTCATACTACACGGCTCAGTTATTATATTTTTTTAGCTGTTTTGACTTGGTGATAGAGAGTCGTAGAACTCTGAGTGGTTCCTTGTAACCTATATGCTGCTGTCTGGTGACGTTGGCTCGGAAGAGAGTACTGATATTCTCGCAGTGAGAGACCAAAACTTCGCGACCAGCGGGTCTGTGTTGAATGAGGAGGCTCTCGATGGATCCTTCAACAGTCTAGGAGGGTCGGGCCATACGCGGTGGTTCCTTGACCATTGCCTACAGCTGTGGAACCTGAAATACATCGTGGTCGTCAACTGGACGCCACGATATATATATTTTTGAATTGATATATTCCACTATTATTATATGAGCATAAATTAAAATTCAATATTGCTAAATGAGTGATAATCCATAATACATGCATCCTACTTGTGGATAAATTATACATTATTCATATTTGTGTAAAAATCATATACTTTTGTCACCCTTGGTGTTGAATCATACATTGTTGGTATTCGAGTGTAAATCCTATACTTTCACCACTCTTGGTGATAGAAACGGACAGTATCCATATTTGTGTATAAGTTCTGTACATTGATTGTCCATGGTGATATATCCATATATCAATCATATTTGCTTATAAGGTCCATACGTTGATTCTCGTTTGATTTACTAGTTTAAGCTACATGTTCTGTTTAGTTCCATGTTAGGAACTATATCATTTCCATATATCAGTTGTTGAACACGGTGCGCATCATTCTGTTCAATCGATTGTTGGACTTTATGCGCACGAGTATGGTGTCAGATTCATTCATCGTACAATTGCATTAAAAATAACCATCTCCTTAACGAAATTGCTTTCAGTAGCTTCACTAAATCCAATTCGAACTCGGCGTCATCCTGTTACAATATTCCCTACTAATCTTCCATCAAAGTATACTATCTCTGTCTTTCTCGAACACAATATTATGCCCGCACTGTCATGCATGTTAGAGGTTACATTTAAAATAGCAATGTAATTTTGTTTTAATTCAGATTAGAGTATAATTGTAAATTATGACCTTACCTAAACTCTGTGTAGAGAACGCTGATAAATGTAAACATGCCAAGCAAAACTAACACTGACGTCATTTCACTTTGACCGTGTGTTTTGTGACCTACTCTATGTACGGGTCAATGTGATGAAAAAGTTTTCCCATCAGATAAAATATAGGTGATGTAACGAAAGATGTATAATTTTTATGGAAAGAATTTATATATTTAAAATATTTTAAACTCATTAAAAACTGGCCAAAATAAAAAATGTCTTAAAGGAAAGAAAGCTCCCGTGAGAAAATAAATAATTACAACGGTTTTGGAACCCACACTCACTTTTGTGAGTCGGGTTTATATACGAGTGTATCGCTTAAAACTACTCGGCCCACTAGCATCTACACGGTATGTTTGTGCAATATCAAACAACAACAACAACAACAACAACCCACCCCCGTTTAAGGGCTATTAGTAATGCGAATAGGCTTTATAGGGTGGGTGGGTGTGGTAAAACCAAAAATCACGTATAGCACATGATAAGTGGAAACTTATAAATTAGCAACTTAAAATGTACAGGTACAATTTATGTTGAGGAAAAGGTATTTATAAGAGCTGAAATAGCCAATTTGATGTTGCATTTTACGCAGAATAGATCACGACACCGAGATAGAATTGAGCTATTGCACTGTAATTGTTGTGTTACATGGAGACTAAGCAAGATACAACGAGCGTTACATTTTTCATATACATTGAGCCTTGCGTACACTGCATGTAGCAAACATCACGATGCCATTTAATGCGGGCTGCCATATTGGTCTTTTTCCGGTCGAGCCAGTGCCATGACTGACAGTCATATTACACGCATACCTGTAACCCAATGGCTATCAAATTTTCCATATAGAAAGAACATTTGTGGTCGGTACTGTTAATAGTGAAGACAATTCCTAAACGTTCCTCAAATACTATGAAATTACTTATTTGCTTGTAAACATGACACTTCTTTTCCTCGTTTCTTTCACCGCATGTACTTTTATAAATATAAATTTGCCAAAGTTTATTTCTTTGGATATTTTTAGTCCTTCGTTCCTAATACCCGTCTAAAGATAATTAAAAGCACTTGACATTAGTTAATTATCCTAAATAAACCTTATATGTATGCATAAATGGGATATATATTGAATTTGCTTGTAAGTATGAAAACTGTTGTAGTTGTGGTATTTGTTTCCGCTAGGGTGTGAGAAAGCACTTCCCCCGAAAGCAAGAGTGATTCAAATTAACAAAAAGACAAATTTTAACAAAATTACAAACTGATCAGGTAATATATATATGAGCAGTTGTATACTTTAGAAGACGGTATTTCGCTCAGTTCTGTTTGATGTTACGATTGTCAATAATCATGAATGTTAAACTAAGTATAGTGCAACATGCTTAGTGACGGTGAATATGACATGTATGCATTTATATATCCATGTGTTTTTGTACAGTGGACTCTACGGTGTGTCGAATAGGCCAATTGTAGGGAAAGAGTTGACACTTATTGATATTATTAATTATATACATATTATTAGTGATTTAGTGACATTTTTCGGTATTCTGATATATTGTTTTTGATATTGTTGTGTGTGTGACATTTGAACACTGGTGACTGGATAAATTAGTTGTTTTTTTTATCGTTGGACGGTGTAGTCATTTGCAAAGGCATGCTTCAGAAAAGCAGGATAACTGGAGGTTGCTTAATGTGGCTGGTGGGCTACATAGAGGAGAAATATTAGACCAAAGTCTTACATTTTGTACATTTTGCCTTGCACCCATTACAAGGATACCAAGAAAGTGGTCAGAGATTTAAACTCGCGACTCAATAACACTGGTCTACAGCCAAAATGCTTCTGCAATAAATGTTGTCAAACTTTGCTAATTCTGGGTCACTGAGAACGAAAATGATGCTTAAAATTGTTGATTGCTCTAGTTTTAAAGATATGATACTGGGTCAGTATATACGACCCTTGACTTGGGAATGGCGGAGGATAAGTGAGTTATAAAGGGAAGGGATATCAATTTAAACCAGAAATGACTAAAATACATCTTTGACTGGATCTATGAATAAATCTATGACTGGGTTTGGACAGTACTTGCTTTTAAGCAAAACAATGTATGATGCAATCTGAAACTGGTATTGCGTCATACATGATCTGAATTGCATCATGTTATTCCTATAAGAAATGGATGATGCAATCATAACTAAGCGTACATCACTCTGCTGAAGAAATTGCCCTATATCAGCTCTACAAATCATACAGTGTCGTGCTCCCATATTTGTCAGTGTTTGATTTTGCAAAGGGACACATTTCTGTTTAGCCAAAGTGAGCAGAGATGCCTCGTACTTGTGTGAACAATGCAGATAACTTCTGCTATGTTTGTGGTGAAGTGACTTTTGCATCACAAAAGCGCAGTATAACCACTATGGTTAAGAAAGCCTATCACCTTTATTTTGGCTGCAAAATTGGAGATCAGGAGAAGAGGTGGGTCCCACGCATATGCTGCAACACTTGTGCAACAAATCTTCGCCAGTGGTTGAACAGGAAAAGGAAATCTATGCCTTTTGCAGTGCCAATGATTTGGAGAGAGCCAACAGATCATATCAGCAAGTGTTACTTCTGCATGGTGCCTCCAGTTGGGAAAGGTGTGTCAAAGAAGAAAAAGTGGACTGTGCATTATCCAAACATTCCATCAGCTATACGCCCAGTACCCCACGGAGAAGGACTGCCGGTTCCTGATGCACCAGATTCATTCTCACTTGAGTCAGACGAGGAAGAGGAAGAGGATGAAACTTCTAGTCCTGAACCAGCAATGTCACATGACCCATATTTCTCCCATCCTCCTCCTCTGAACCACACCTCATAACACAAGGTCAACTGAATGACCTTGTCAGGGATTTGGAACTA
The DNA here is from genome assembly GCA_029931535.1 of Margaritifera margaritifera. Lineage (NCBI taxonomy): Eukaryota > Metazoa > Mollusca > Bivalvia > Unionida > Margaritiferidae > Margaritifera > Margaritifera margaritifera. The sequence goes on from JAQPZY010001569.1 coordinate 397,881, forward strand.
CCCAAGAGTAAGGCAGAGCTGTTTGGCTCCAGACTACAGCAGTGGAATCTCCTGGCAGGTGATATTAGGGTTTCCATGTTCTGTGACCGTCAAAAGGATCTTGTCCCATTCGTCTTCATGGAAGGTGATCTTGTAGCCATCAACAACATCGAGGGTGTGATGGCAGCCCTCACCATCGTTCATGATCCAGATGAGTGGAGACTGTTCATTTATTCATCGAAGACGAGTCTTGAAGCTGTTTTGCTGCATAATGGCAGTGTTTTGCCATCAATTCCAGTTGGTCATGCAATCCATATGAAGGAAACCTATGAAAACATGAAACAACTTTTGAGGTGCATAAACTATGACCAACATCAGTGGCAGCTTTGTGGCGATTTCAAGGTTCTTACTCTCTTGCTTGGTCCGCAGACTGGATACACAAAGTACTGCTGTTTTCTCTGCGAATGGGATAGTTGTTCGAGAGATTCCCAATACATCAAGAGAGATTGGCCACTCCGACAGTCATTGTAGCCTGGGATGAAAAGTGTTCAGCATCCACCACTTGTTGAATCAAGGAAGATTGTCAAGGCCATGGACAAAATACAAGCAGCTTTCAAGCACTTCCGTGGTAAATTTCCAAGGTTAAGTGAAGCTAAGATAAAGGACGGTGTCTTTATTGGTCCTCAGATTCGTGAACTTCGAGATGATGCATTTCACCGTGCACTGCGTGGCAAGGAAAAGACGGCATGGAAAGCCTTCCAGTCAGTGGCAACACATTTTCTCGGAAACAACAAGGCAGACAACTACAGGGAGTTGGTGGAAAACCTCCTCAAGGCATACAAAAGCCTTGGTTGCAACATGTCACTAAAGATACATTTTTTGCACTCTCATCTAGATTTTTTTCCACCGAACTGTGGAGCAGTGAGGGACGAGCACGGCGAGTGATTTCACCAGAACATTGTAACAATGGAGAAACGTTATCAGGGCAAATTTAGCCTATCAATGCTTGTAGACTATTGCTGGACAGTGACAAGAGATGCTCCATTTAATGAATACAAGAGACAAGCCAAGAAGCGCCGAGTAGACACTGAATAAGGACTAAACTATGTACCTATATATACATAATAGTTTTTTTACTTTTGTTTCAATATATTTTTATTTATATAACCCTATTGCTGTTTTTTAAAGTGTTACATAAACAAGACAGGTGAAATATTATCATGTAAAGCAACCATAAACACACGAAAAGACCTAGGTTTACAATTTATGATTAAAACTCTACTATGTACACAATATACATAGACGTAAAATGTAAAAACTTAAATATCTTGGAAACAGTATCCAATCAGTTGTTTTAATTGTCATATTTGAATTCAGCGCATCAAAATCCCTAATAAATAGCACACTTTATCTCTGAAGCAGACGACTTCTAAAATATTTTAGACCAGTGTAATTAATAAAGTATAGAAAACTAAATTACCAATTGTGGAAGAATAGAGAGATGTACAGCATGTACAGAAAGACATGTGAGCAGAAAATATGAAATATTCCAGAATGTTCATTTTAGAATCATCATAATGTTTGTCACTGAAAATTGTGTCATTATTATAATTAACATTATACATGTATAATTGTGTCATTGTCTTCATCATAAAATGCTGCTTATTGACAGTACAGGCCTCCCTGCCTTTTCTTTTAGGAACTACTGTCAAGGTTGTTCATGACTGACAAGAATCCATTATATTTGCTAACAGTATGTGTATAAAAACAGTTCATATTCAATATATCCAAGTTTTATACAAAATCCACTTCTCCTGGAGACTAAATGGATTATTCATAAGTGTCAGTAACATTTCTTTTTCACTACGTACAGACTCCATATTGCAGTACACTGCATCAAACTCTGTGGACAAAAAGGTATGGCATTTTTTTATTATAAGTTATTCTTTCACACACTCACTGCTAAATGTTACAGGATACTTAATTGAAAGAAATGGGACCTCACTATTACCATAATTTTTAGGCATTTCTTCACATTCAGAGTACCATCCCTCATCCACCCGTAATGAATTGTGTATTACCAACATCCCTTAATGATGATCGCCTCCTACGCTCGCTCTGTTTACCTGAGCACGTGCCAGGTTTACAAGCACATTGAAGACCCGGGACGCAGCCGGTTGTTGTTACTCACAAAACTCAGAATTAACTCTCGAGTGATGTCTCCAAACTATGCATGGCACCTACAATTCAGTGTTAACCACCATTCTGCATTCTGTTGTTAGTGGAAACGTTCATTGGTAGCCATATCAAATGAGTGTGAGAAACTTCTTCAACTTTACTATTAAAACGGCACCATATAGCCATTTTTGTGCTGAGGGGCTGCTAAACACGAATACATACAATCATATGCTTGATTTCTCTACATTATATCAATTCATCTTTCTAGTCTTTGGATCAACAATCAGAAATAGCAGACTGATTCAGCACAGTTTCCATCGATTGTTTTCAATTTGGATGTTGAGTAATCTTGGGCAATTTGTGATGGGTGGTTATTTGGACATTCGGTTCATAAATAACGTCCCTCGGATAATACTGATGCATTGGTTTGATTGCCTATGTAATATTGATCCTGCTTATTAAATAAACTTGGGTCTGCTTGGTTTGTCATAGGCTTTATTGAATCTGGCAGCGCTCAGTCGACCCTTTCCTCTGAGTCCCATGTGTTTGGGATTTTTTTACATTTTACAATTCTTTCAAGAAAGCTAATTTTAGAATTATTTTGTTTTTAAAACTCAAATTATATCTGAGGACTTAAGACAATCTATGGTATTGTGTGGTTAGGTAGCTGTATGTAGATTTAATGATCCGCCATAAAAATACTAACACAGCTTTTCAAAAGTTTATTATCAACTCAACAATCTAAGAATATCTGACCTTGTCCGTCACATTAACAGAGGGAACGTGCGTGTCATTAAATGCAGTGACCTTTCAGTCTCGTCCGCTAACAAGCACAATTAAATTTCCACTTATCACAAAGAAGTAACGGACTACACCAAAAAAAACCCATGAGCAATATAAATGTGTTCAGACAAATAGATCTCTTACTGAAAACGGCTGTATATTTCAATAAATTGAGATGAAAAAACCGGTCTATTATAACCGTGTTCTTAAGTTTGAGTTTTCCTTGCCACTTTATAGCTCAGGTTACTCGAAATTACGATAAGGGTTACTCTTAACTTTCAGTTAATTATTATACATATTGTATGTTAGACCTAGCTTCTAATTATGATACATATTTTATGTAATACCTAGCTTCTAATTATGATACATATTTTATGTTGGACCTAGCTTCTAATTATTATACATATTGTATGTTAGACATAGCTTCTAATTATGATACATATTTTATGTTAGACCTAGCTTCTAATTATTATACATATTACATGTTAGAAATAGCTTCTAATTATGATACATATTTTATGTTAGACCTAGCTTCTAATTAGTATACATATTGTATGTTAAGCCTAGCTTTAAAATTAGTATACATATTGTTATGTTAGATCTAACTTCTAAGTATGATACATATTTTATGTTAGACCTAGTAGTTTTAAATTATTATACATAGTTTAATGTTAGACCTAGCTTCTAATTATGATACATATTTTATATTAGACCTAGCTTCTAATTAAAACACATATTTTATCATAGACCTAGCTTCTTATTTTAAAATCGTTAATGAACGGATCAGCATATACATGCGAACACATCAGAGTCGGCACAAGATTCTTTGAGTAGGAATGAACAGCGTGCCTTCTTGATACTTGTGTTTTTTAATCTTTATTTTGTTACAAATTCTACTTGTTGCGATGCAACTAAATGTTTTAAATATATTGGCAGCTGCGTTTAGTCCATAATAGCAGACCGGAGTAAGAGAATAGGTAAGATTAGACGTGTTGTTTTCCTAGCAGACCAAAGATAAATCTTTCTTCTCACTGTTTAACATCAAAGTGTCCGTTCTTGCTCTATAATTTACATTGATAAAGAAGAAATGTTTTCGTCGAAGTTGTCTGTTCAACTGCCTTCGCTAAATTCGTCAGATACTATTTACAGGTGCATAGTTGCCCTTAAAATTGGTAAAATTATGTTAAACACTGACTACATCAACTGAATGTAACGGCATTGCTTCAAAACTAGAATCAATGTTAATCCAGGGGTGATATTCAGTTTTTCTTCATTCTTTGCTATTTCTCGAGCGGATATAAATTATTTGTCAAATTACGCAAAGTAAGCTGAAGTTCTCGTGGTGGGTCACCGCTAAGTTTGTTAGAGCGTACAGTATAATTTATCAGGTTTTAATTTAATTTGCATAATTAAGACAACGATGGGAATATTTTCCAGCGAATGAACCACGTAAGATAGTCATTTAAGTGATAGAAACTTCATACATTAATGATATTTGCTAATAAGAAAATCCGATGTTTCACAGCATATTTTCCAGGATCTGACTCGATGGAATGTTTTGTTCCAGATGACTTAATACAATCTGGAACGACCAAGAGCTGTCTTGAACCATGCAGTGGTATTTTTTTCTAGCGTAAATTGCATCACTTTGCACCATCTGACTATTTCTACCCTTTATATGCTCGATATGGACGATAATATATTTAATCATCGATCTCTAACTCTTTCGCATGAAGCTCAATAGAAGCATTTACACTCGATACAATTTGAGAATTTTTATATCGGTCATGTAGATATCGAATGATTTCAATACGATTTAGAGCATTTATCTTTTTTGTTTTTAGAGTCTTCTTGATTATAAGTATGACAAATTTATATCTATTTTTCGAGTCTTCTTGATTATAAATTTGACAAATTTATATCTATTTTTAGTCTTCTTGACTATAAGTATGACAAATTTATATCTATTTTTAGTCTTCTTGATTCTAAGTATGACAAATTTATATCTATTTTTAGAGTCTTCTTGATTCTAAGTATGACAAATTTATATCTATTTTTAGAGTCTTCTTGATTATAAGTATGACAAATTTATATCTATTTTTAGTCTTCTTCATTATAAGTATGACACAAATTTATTTCTATTCTATCTCTGGATCTTTCTCTATATATCTATCTTGCTTGTGGATGATTCGTTTATACATTATTGGAACAATTAATATTTATGTCTGGAAATCACGCAGATTGATCGGTTATCGGTCTACCATCGAGACACTTCATCTTGTAAATTTAATTCGATTCAAGAACAATATCATCCAATAGAAATACCAGCCAATTTTTCGTCCAAAAGGGAGTCGTTAGCAATTTTTCTGCAAATAATTTCACTCAAGTTTTAAATTTGGCTTTTTGAAAAATATGTACCATACGAATCACAAAAACAAATTTGGGGATAACTTTCCTGACAGTACATTCTCTCTTGCTTTTATATACGTTTTGGAACTAAAAAACACACTTTAGAATAATTTTTACAGCTCTGTATGACCTTCCTTTGCTCCTTAGATATCATCTACAACAACTGAGCATATGAAAATGACACGTCTTAATGAACTGATCAGTCTGTGAAAACTTCAATCCCAAGTACTTCAAGAAACTTTGTATATATTGACATTAGTCATACTACATTTCGAATAGTATTTATATTTTGAACTATTCAATTTTGTAATTCTAATTTAATTAGATGTCCTAATACGAAAATTGGTAGTTTTTCACACATACCAGAGTTGAATGTCATAAGCATATTATAAGTACTATTTAGGCAAATAGCTTAGCATTGTAAGCCACTTGGTTTCAGTTGATCAGAATGTTCTTGAGGATATCAAAGCCAAATCCTATAGTGAAAAAAACTATTGAAACAGTAATAAATATACGGTCATTTATTTGTCACCAACACTTTTTGTATGCAAAAAGCTTGCAGAAGTGAGGAGTGAGTCAACAAAATCTGGTTAATGATGCTTTAGTGGAATGAAGAGTTGATATTTGCAGTCTAGTTCTGAATTTCAGGGCATGAAATTGACCAAGAGTGCGAGAATGATACTATATTTCACTTATATATATATATATATATATATATATATATATATATATATATATATATATATATATATATATATATATATTTGTTCAAATATACATACATACATACTTGTGCGTTGATGTGTTTAGTAGATATAATTAGGAATAGTTAACGAGTATTTTTGAGAAAAGTACATTTTGCTGTTACTAAACAAAATTCTTTCTTGCAACGGGGTAAACAAGTATACTACAGATATAAATCACTTAGAGGTGCACAAGACACTTAAATCATTCGTATGCAATCAATAAAATTAAAGATTTACATTTCTGGAAAAGACTTAAACAACTACTATTCAGTCCGTTGCAAAAGTAATTAAGTGCAGAGGTTTATCGATGCATGCAATGAAACATTGACCTTTGAAGGATTTCTGACAAATTTCTTTAATGATTTCCTATTGGATAAATGCTGCAACTAACACACGATTGACATTTTGAGGAAAATGTCAGAAGAGGGTACGTTTTATGACTAAAACGAAAACATTACAATCCAGGAGAAGCAAAAGAGACATTCTAAAGATTGAGTGCCCAAACACGCGTCAAATTTGATAAATCACATGAAACCGGAGGCAGACAGCTCGAACGTAAAAATATTATCTTGTCAAAACATCTGTGGACTTGTGTCATAAATTGATTATCCCAAATAAACTGCTGTTCGGAAAGAAAGTAAATTTTGTAAAATTACTATCAATGAAAAAAAAGACTGAACACTGTCAGAATCTGATGGTTTGTATTTAAAATGTGTCAAAATATGTTTGATGCTGAATCCTTGGCAAAGAGTTGATTTAGAAAAGAAAATTGGCTACTTTTTTCAACATTAATTATTTCCGTGGCGTATTCTATTTGTTTAAAATCATTTTTTAAAATAATTTGTTTTGCAGAGATGCTGTAAAGATGTAATATACATTTTTTGCTTTTAATTAAAGTTTTTTTTTCAAACACTCCGAAAAAACTGTATTTTTTGGTCTGTAACAACTACAACAGCTGCAGCAGTTGTCACTACCATTCCATCATCTACTGCAACGTTACTTCTATTTCAGTTTATACTGCTACTTCTAAAACTAAGATAATTGCTAACAAACCTGCCGAAAGCTTCTGATAATGGTACCACTACTAATTAAGGAAGACGGAGAAAAGTAGAACTCTCAGTATGTTTCAAATAGACCTATGTATACAATAGTCAACTCGCATTGCAACAACCCAGTGCATTTCCAGCTATTCTGTCGTATTAACGCAACTGTCGCTGTAAGATCATGCCAGTAATTTAGAGGAATGTTCTTCCTTATCTTATCGTTTTTAAACCAGCTTGTGTCAATGAGAAGAATTTGTCAGAAATATAAATCTATACTTAATATCTAATATTATCTCAATTATTTATTATATTTCGTACATTTATTCATACATTACATCTCATTTTTATAAGAAATATGTTTGAATACAATTCTCAGACACATCACATCAGAAATAAAATCTCAAGAAATGACATTGTTGTTGTAAAGAAAAAGATATAAAGGAAATATACATTTTTGTTAAATGGAAAAGCGCTGTCAGAGTCAGAAGCTGACTATTTCGTTTGAAATATGAAATTTATCACTGAACACGTTTGTTCCCTTAAATTATTTCTAAAAACTCAAATATTCCGTTGTAATGAATGTCGTGCCATTTTATGTATATATATATATATATATATATATATATATATATATATATATATATATATATATATATATATAGAGAGAGAGAGAGAGAGAGAGAGAGAGATTACATAGACGGTTATGAATCTTTCTCTCGGATCTAAGTGGGAGAACAATGTTCAAGCGAAGAGAGGCATTCAATTTTGGACTCTGACGTTGTCTCAATCATTTAAAGGTATTTCATTAAACTTACAGAAAATATATATACATAAAGATTGCAAGATAGATAGGGTTGCACACTTCAAGCATGATTGGAATTAAATTGTACTGTAATGTCCTAAATTGAAGTTAGTCTATCTGCAGCGCATAAACTCCCGAGTTTGATCTTCCGCTCTCAGCTAATCAAAACAGACTTTTAAAAGAAAATATATTTGTGATTGGTTCACGTGAAAAAACGAAGTAAATTGAATACGTGACTTATTTGTTTCTTCGGATCTGGCCCCAAGTGTATAAAAACATTCTCATTCTCAAATTTATATTCAACTCAAAACTGAGACACACTTTTGGTAAGTGCTCGGACTCTAACCAATCAGACGTAAGTCTTTCAAGATTGGTCAGTGTCTGAACATTAATCCTTTTTATAACTTCCTGTCGAATTTTGACCGTATTGTACTGTGTAAACATGTCAGGAATACCTGTATTGTTTGGTGCCTATTCGTTGTTCAATAATATACATTTCAGGAAGTATTTAATCAATGTGACTCTTAAAGAAAAAGCATAATACAAATATCATGCACGTTGACATATCGTAGTTTGATTGGTGGAAGCAATTAAAGAAAGAAACTTTTCTTAAGTAGGGAAAACATAATAAGTATCTTTAATATATTTGTATCTTAATTCATGGTAAACAGGGCCAATGTATACAAATGAAATTCATCTTCAACTACTCTAATATTTTGCTGTTGACAAACTGGACATATTTGATCATTTCTTTCATGTTTCTTCGGTCTCCTCGTTTCCATCATTATGTCATGGTTCAAACACCAGAATCATGCGATTATCTTACTAAAATATATGGTTTAACTAATAGATATACATTTCTAAGGTTTAAAAAAACTTTGAATACGAGCTGTAATAGTTTTATTTAGAAGCTTCTCAAATTTTTCCTGTCTAACTTTGATATACCGTGTCCTTTAACGTCTGTGAGAAAATTAGCAGGAATATGTGTGCATGAACAACATTTTGAGATATCCAAACATATCGGAATCCATCCATAACAAGTCGATTTTTTACGTTTGTTACCTATGTTGTCCGAGTGGCCTCGTCTAATGTTTTATGCCTGACATAACATTGATGGAGATATCTCTCAGGGTGGATTTTAAATAAGTTGAGTCTATACTTTATTACAACGGATGCAATACATAGTAAATATAGGATATCTTCCACGCTCTCCTAAAGCAGATGTTATCACTAATAAACGTAGACACATGCAGATTTTTTTACAAAACTTGTTTCGCATAGTCTCAATATTATGTGAATATTCAAATCCTCATACTTCTGACCCGTGACACGGTATTGGTTTAACCATTGCCTCAAAAGTTGTAAATATATCTTTATGGTAAACTTTTCAAAACTTATCTTGATACCTCAAAGTTCGTGGAACATATTTATTCCCTTGTGCTGACAACATTTTGTCCATACCAATCCTGAGGTGAAATATAGTTACAAATACTTGCACAAAGAAACAACTTGATAATACCATTTTTCATTTTGTTTCAAGTAAGTATCCACCAATTCTAAAAACAGCGATTTTTATTTATGCCAGTAGATCATTAATAGCTGTCAATGATGTTCATCTGCCGCTGAAAAGACTAGGGCACCGTTTCACAAAACAAAGTACGCCGGGCAGGCGTAAGTGCAAAATTTGTTTTTGCAAGTTTGTTTATGGAGAGCTAGAGTCAGAGAGCGGGCTATTTTGAGATGCTCCCTGACGTTGCAATGTATACCGTATAGAGTGTCGTTTCTAAGAAAGTGATTTTTAAACATATTTATGCAACGTTCTCTGTAAAATTATAACATGTAAACATTCACATGGGTAATGATATATTTTACTTTGTTGATTAACCCGAAAAATATAAACAAGTGAGACATTAAATCACCAATTGTACTAAAATTCTGTCAAAAATCACGGCAGAAAATGACCCCTTATATATGGTATGCGAAGGTCAGGACGTGCTGATATTCAGAGACTCATTCCATCCAATGTGATATAGAATATTTTGATGAAATAATTTAAACCGAACATTAAAATAACAATGACCAAATTTACGCAGACACGTCTGTTCACTCCACCACACATAATTCTGGTATTACTAATTATCAGTTCGAGTTTGTAGCTGTCTGCAGAAAAAAATGTTGCTCTTCCCTTTTCATAAAAAATAATCATTTGCTTAACATATTTACAGAACAAATTTGAATGTTTAGTACAAGTCTATATATTGTGTCTTTTTATAATTAATTGTATATTTTTTCAATCAGAGCATTCAGACATATCGAAACAGTAGCTCTTGACTCTTTCTTTATTTGTTAGGGCCTTAGTATGGCAGCTGATCTTAATATGCATTTTTCTTCAAGTGCGCTGGTCTACAAAGCTAATGTTAACAAAACAAGAGTCCCTAGAAGGGACTGGTTCTCTACTGGGCGAAACGAATTTCCAGGAAATCAAGATAAAACCATTTCTTCCTTTTAACAATGTCTACCATTTTGAATGATGAAAACACGTGGTTTCGCATCATTTCATTCATGCTGCAAGATGGCGGCTAGGTAAACAATTACTTAGAAGTACTTTGTCAAAATCCATGAATATCATATGATTATTCATTCATCTGGTATTTTTTTAATAATGGATGTTGTTCATCTAAGTACTTAAATGCTTTTGGTAAATCCTCATTGTGACTGATGTTGTTAAAACTTTTATTATTTTTAAAAAATACTTACCAGAGTTCTGCCTGCGTACAAATAAAATTGTGATAAATCTAACAATATCAATACTGCAGAAAATTTTCAATGGATCCAGTCTATCTGAGTTCTCTGGATTCACCTCAGATGATTTTCATGATGTGGAAGTAAATTCACACAGAAAGTTAATCCCATATTGTATCCACATCAAAGGAAATCAAGACAGTATCCTTATCCACGTCAGGAAGAACTCATCACTGAAGCAGATGAATGAACGTAGGACTAATTTCCAACTCTACACATACTCATATTATGTGTCCAAAATCAATGCTTCGCATGAAAATAAAACTAAATGTTATGTATTCCCATAAACAAATACCATTTTATTTCAGGCAGTGAAATCTTTGCTTGCACTTATAATGGATTTCTTGAACTGTGTTAAGACATAAATAATAAATCTAACACCAGCACTGTGTCACCAGAGCCCATAACCTCCACTCTTATCTGTGCCTCTCAAGCAAAGCCATAAAAATAAACTCCCTTGCCCAAGTAGATACAAGCTACACATGGCCTAATTACTTAACACCTTTCTTCCCCTAGCCCTGGTAGACACATATAACTTCATCAAATTGTAGAAGACAATGCAACAAATCCAGATAATGAAAATCAAAGTACAGGCAGGCACAAGCTACATAGTGTCTACATATATAACACCTCCTCTTGTCAAGCCCAGGCAGACCTAGCTATACTTCATCAAAGTGTAGAAGACCATGAAACTAATCATTATGAGACTTCTTTCAAAACATAATGCAAGTCACAGTTCACAGATCAGGGATCTTAATCTATATGTGCACGTATATATATATATATATATATATATATATATATATATATATATATATATATATATATATAGTTTCAAGGCAATCCTGAAATTAGTTTATTAGGAATAGCGATAACAAACTTGTGCTAACAGACAGACGGACATCAAACGACAAATGAGCACCATTTTCATATAGAACCAAGTTGACATGATATGGAGTCTTTAGGTGAAATCCCGATGCTGAAATGCCCATCCATTCAGGAGGAGTAGCGATAACAAGATTTTTAAGATGTCTGCCATGGTTCTCATTTAGGACCAACTAGACATCATAAGAAGTCTTTTAGTGAAAACCCACTTCAATATAACTTTATGTTCAGGAGGAGTAGCGATTATAAGATTTTCAAGATGGCTGCCATGGTGGCCATATTTGATCCCAAATCAGCACCATTTTCATTTAGGAATAACTAGACATCATAAGACGTTTCTTTTAGTGAAAACCCCTTATTGATATGACCATCCATTCAGGAGTAGTAGCAATAGCAAGTTTCAAGATGGTTGCCATGGCAGCCATATTGGATGTCCTATCGGCAGCATTTTCACTTAGAACCAGGTATACATCATAAGAGGTCTCTTAGTAAAAATCCCATGTTCATATGACCATCCATTCAGTAGGAGTAACGATAACAATATTTTCAAAATGGCTGCGTGGCGGATGTAAGATCTGCAGCCTTTTCATTTAGGACCAACTAGACATCATAAGAAGTCTTTTAGTGAAAACCTCATGTTGATATGACCATATATGTAGGAGGAGTAGCAATAAGAAGATTTTCAAGATGGCTGCCGTGGTGGCCATATTGGACTTCAGATTGGCACCACTTTCTGGCACCATTTTCATTTAGGACTAACTAGACACCATAAGAAGTCTTTCAGTGAAAACCCATGTTGATATGACCATCCATTCAGGAGGAGTAGCGATAACTTGATTTTCAGGATGTTTGAGCAGTACCATTTTCATCTAGGACCAACTAGACCATGGGATGAATGTGTGTGTAAAGTTTCATGGCAATCCTCCAAGTAGTTTAGGAGAAGTAGCGATCACAAACTTGTGCCAACGGACGGACGGACGACGGACAACAGACCATCCCATAAGCTCTTCTGTCTATGTCCAGTAGAGCTAAAAACAAAGAAAAAAACAAAACAAAAACAAAAAGAAGAAGAAAACGAAAAATGAATTTTGTATGACATCCAAGCGAACGGACTAATATTCCATCAACGGAAAGAATGTACATACTTTGGAGTGTTTAAATGCTGATAAAAATAGAAAATTGACATGATTATCTTTTCCACGGAACTTCTATGCATCGAGATGGATGTGCAGTAACAGTATATGCGCTACTTTAACTTATTTATTTATTTATCTATTTATTGTCTCTGCTTTGTTCAGAGACAAATGCGAAAAAGCGAGACATTTACTTTCATTTGTCGACTTCAAGTGACTTTTGCCTAATCGTTCTAACAAGATTGTCGTTCAATAAGTAGAAGTGCAACAAGATTTTAACAAAAAATGTAAATAAATTCATGGAATTTTCAGAAACTTTAATCAGGTTATCTGCATACGAATAGAAATATGACTATTAAATTTCATTTTTCAACCTCAAGAAGTTTATCCTTAATCTTGCTAACACTGTTTGATGTTTGAAAAATGTCCATTTCCAAAGAGTTTTAAAATGTCCAATTCCAAACAGTTTTAAAATTTTCAATTCCAATGAGTTTTAAAATGTTCAATTCCAATGAATTTTAAAATGTTCAATCCCAATGAATTTAAAAATGATTCCAATGAGTTTTAAAATGTTCAATTCCAAACAGTTTAAAAATGTCCTATTCCAATGAATTTTAACTTGTTCAATTCCGGTGAATTTTAAAATGTCCAAATCCAATGAGTTTTAATATGTTCAATTCCAATGAGTTTTAAAATGTTTAATTCCAATCAGTTTTAAAATGTCCAATTCCAAACAGTTTTAAAATGTTCAATTCCAAGGAATTTTAAAATGTTGAATTCCAAAGAGTTTTAAAATGTTCAATTCTAATGAATTTTAAAATGTTCAAACCCAATGACTATTAATATGTTCAAATCCTATTTATATTAAAATGTTCAATTCCAATGAATTTTAAAATTTTCAATTCCAATGAATTTTAAAATGTTCAATTCTAATGAATTTTAAAATGTTCAATTCCAATGAGTTTTAAAATGTTCAATTCCAATTGATTTTAATATGTTCAATCCCAATGAATTTTAAAATGTTGAATTCCAAACAGTTTCAATATGTCCAATTCCAAACAGTTTTAAATGTCCAATTTTAATGATTTTCAAAATGTTCAATTCCAAAGAGTTTTAAAATGTCCAATTCCAAACAGTTTTAAAATTTCAATTCCAACGAGTTTTAAAATGTTCAATTCCAGTGAATTTTAAAATGTTCAATTCCAATGAATTTAAAAATGATTCCAATGAGTTTTAAAATGTTCAATTCCAAACAGTTTAAAAATGTTCAATTCCAATGAATTTTAAAATGTTTAATTCCAGTGAATTTAAAAATGTTCAATTCCAATGAATTTAAAAATGATTCCAATGAATTTTAAAATGTTCAATTCCAAACAGTTTAAAAATGTTCAATTCCAATGAATTTTAAAATGTTTAATTCCAGTGAATTTTAAAATGTATCATTCCAAAGAATTTTAAAATGGTCAATTCCAGAGTTTTAAAAATGTCTAATTCCAATGAGTTTTAAAATGTTCAATTCCAAACAGTTTAAAATGTTCAATTCCAAGGAATTTTTAAATGTTCAATTCCAAACAGTTTTAAATTGTTGAATTCCAATGAGTTTTAAAATGTTCAATTCCAAAGAGTTGTAAAATGTTCAATTAGAATGAATTTTAAAATGTTCAATTCCAATGAGTTTTAAAATGTTCAATTCCAATGAATTTTAAAATGTTCAATTCCAATGAATTTTAAAATGTTCAATTCCAAAGAGTTTCAAAATGTCCAATTGCAAACAGTTTTAATTGTCCAATTCCAATGCATTTTAAAATGTCCAATTCCAAAGAGTTTTAAAATGTTCAATTAGAATGAATTTTAAAATGTTCAATTCCAATGAGTTTTAAAATGTTCAATTCCAATAAATTTTAAAATGTTCAATTCCAATGAATTTTAAAATGTTCAATTCCAAAGAGTTTCAAAATGTCCAATTGCAAACAGTTTTAATTGTCCAATTCCAATGCATTTTAAAATGTCCAATTCCAAAGAGTTTTAAAATGTTCAATTCCAATGAGTTTTAAAATGCTCAATTCCAATTGATATTAATATGTTCAATCCCAATGAATTTTAAAATGTTCAATTCCAAAGAGTTTCAAAATATCCAATTCCAAACAGTTTTAAATGTCCAATTTCAATGATTTTTAAAATGTTCAATTCCAAAGAGTTTTAAAATGTCCAATTCCAAACAGTTTTAAAATTTTCAATTCCAATGAGTTTTAAAATGTTCAGTTCCAATGAGTTTTAAAATGTTCAATTCAAATGAATTTGAAAATGTTCAATCCCAATGAATTTTAAAATGTTCAATTCCAATGAGTTTTAAAATGTTCAATTCCAATGAATTTTAAAATGCCCAATTCTAATGAATTTTCAAATGTTCAGTTCCAAAGAGTTTTAAAATGTCCAATTCGAATGATGCTTAAAATGTTCAATTCCAATGAATTTTAAAAATGTCCAATTCCAAAGAGTTTTAAATGTCCAATTCCAATCAGTTTTAAAATGTCCAATTTCAATGAGTTTTAAAATGTCCAGTTTCAAAGAGTTTTAAAATGTACAATTCCAATGAGTTTTAAAATATTCAATTCCAAACAGTTTTAAAATGTTCAATTCCAATGAGTTTTACAATGTTCAATTCCAAAGAGTTTGAAAATGTTCAATTCCAATGAGTTTTAAAATGTTTGATTCCATGAGTTTTAAAATGTCCAATTCCAAAGAGTTTTTTAAAATGTTCAATTTTAAGGACTTTTAAAGTGTTCAAATCCAGTGAGTTTTAAAATGTTCAATTCCAATGAATTTTAAAATGTTCAATTCTAAAGAGTTTTGAAATGTTCAATTCCAGTGAATTTTAAAATGTCAAATTTCAATGAATTTTAAAATGTTCAATTCCAAAGAGTTTTAAAATGTCCAATTTCAAAGAGTTTTAAAATTTTCAATTCCAATGAATTTTAAAATGTTCAATTTCAATGAATTTAAAAATGATTCCAACGAGTTTTAAAATGTTCAATTCCAAACAGTTTAAAAATGTTCAATTCCAATGAATTTTAAAATGTTCAATTCCAGTGAAATTTAACATGTCTAATTCCAATGAGTTTTAAATGTTCAATTCCAATGAGTTTTAAAATGTTTAATTCCAATCAGTTTAAAAATGTTCAATTCCAAACATTTTTAAAATGTTCAATTCCAATGAATTTTAAAATGTTTAATTCCAAACAATTTTAAAATGTTCAATTCCAATGAGTTTTAAAATGTTCAATTTCAAAGAGTTTTAAAATGTTCAATTCTAATGAATTTTAAAATGTTCAATTCCAATGAGTTTTAAAATATTCTATTCCAATGAATTTTAAAATGTTCAATTCCAAAGAGTTTCAAAATGTCCAATTCCAAACAGTTTTAAATGTCCAATTCCAATGATGTTTAAAATGTTCAATTCCAATGAATTTTAAAATGTTCAATTCCAATGAGTTTCAAAATGTCCAATTCCAAACAGCTTTACATGTCCAATTTCAATAAATTTTAAAAGGTTCAATTCCAAAGAGTTTTAAAATATCCAATTCCAAACAGTTTTAAAATGTTCAATTCCAATGAATTTTAAAATGCCCAATTCTAATGAATTTTCAAATGTTCAATTCCAAAGAGTTTTAAAATGTTTAATTCCAAAGAGTTTTAAAAAGTCCAATTCCAATGAGTTTTACAATTTTCAATTCGAATGAGTTTGAAAATGTTCAATTCCAATGAGTTTTAAAATGTTCGATTCCAATGAGTTTTAAAATGTCCAATTCCAAAGAGTTTCAAAATGTTCAATTCTAAGGAATTTTAAAGTGTTCAAGTCCAATGAGTTTTAAAACGTTCAATTCCAAAGAGTTTAGTTTTGAAATGTTCAATTCCAATGAATTTTAAAATGTTCAATTCCAATGAATTTAAAAAAATGTTTAATTCCAAAGAGTTTTAAAATGTTCAATTCCAATGAGTTTTAAAATGTTCAATTCCAATGAGTTTTGAAATGTTCAATTCCAATGAATTTTAAAATGTTCAATGCCAAAGAGTTTTAAAATCTCCAATTCCGATGAGTTTTAAAATGTCCAATTCCAATGAGTTTTAAATTGTTCAATTCCAGTGACTTTTAAAATCTTCAATTCCAATGAATTTCAAAATGTCCAATTCCAGTGAGTTTTAAAATGTCCAATTCCAAACAGTTTTAAATTTTCAATTCCAATGAGTTTTAAAATGTTCAATTCCAATGAATTTTCAAATGTTCAATTCCAATGAATTTTTAAATGTTCAAGTCCAAAGAGTTTTAAAATGTCCTATTCTAATGAATTTTAAAATGTTCAATTCCAATGAATTTTGAAATGTTTAATTCCAATGAATTTTAAAATGTTCAATTCCAATGAATTTTAAAATGTTCAATTCCAATGAATTTTGAAATGTCCAATTCCAATGAGTTTTAAAATGTTCAATTCTAATGAATTTTGAAATGTTCAATTCCAATGAATTTTAAAATGTTCAATTCCAATGAGTTTTAAAATGTTCAATTCCAAATAGTTTTAAAATGGTAAATTACTAAGAGTTTTAGAATGTTCATTTCGAAACAGTTTTAAAATGTTCAATTCCAATGAGTTTTAAAATGTTCAATTCCAAAGAGTTTTAATATGTTCAATTCCAAGAGTTTTAAATGTCTAATTCCAGAGTTTTAAAATGTTCAATTCCAAAGAGTTTTAAAATGTTCAATTCCAAAAGAGTTTTTAAATGTTCAATTCCAATGAATTTTAAAATGTTCAATTGCAAAGAGTTTTGAAATGTCCAATTCCAAACAGTTTTAAAATGTCCAATTCCAAACAGTTTTAAAATGTTCAATTCCAATGAATTTTAAAATAATTAATTCCAAAGTTTTTTTTAGCGTTCAATTCTAATGAATTTTAAAATGTTCAATTCCAATGAGTTATAAATCGATCAATTCCAATGAGTTTTAAAATGTTCAATTCCAATTAATTTTAAATGTTCAATTCCAATGAATTTAAAAATGTCCAATTCTAATGAGTTTTAAAATGTCCAATTCCAAACAGTTTTAAAATATTCAATTCCAAACAGTTTTAAAATGTCCAATTCCAATCAGTTTTAAAATGTTCAATTCCAAACAGTTTTAAAATGTTCAATTCCAATGAATTTTAAAATGTTCAATTCCAAAGAGTTTCAAAATGTCCAATTCCACACAGTTTTAAATGTCCAATTCTAAAGTTTTAAAATGTTCAATTCCAAAGAGTTTTAAAATGTTAAATTCCAATGAGTTTTAAAAATATTCAATTCCAATGAGTTTTAAAATGTTCAATTCCAATGAATTTTAAATGTTCAATTCCAATGAATTTAAAAATGTCCAATTCTAATGAGTTTTAAAATGAAAATTCCAAACAGTTTAAAAAAATGCCAAGTTCAAAACTGTTTTAAAATGTACAATTACAATGAGTTTTAAAATATTTATTTCTAAACAGTTTGTTTTAAAATGTTCAATTCCAACGAGTTTAACAATTTTCAATTCCAAAGAGCTTGAAAATGTTCAATTCCAATGAGTTTTAAAATGTTCGATTCCAATGAGTTTTAAAATGTCCAATTCCAAAGAGTTTCAAAATGTTCAATTCTAAGGAATTTTAAAGTGTTCAAGTCCAATGAGTTTTAAAACGTTCAATTCCAAAGAGTTTAGTTTTGAAATGTTCAATTCCAATGAATTTTAAAATGTTCAATTCCAATGAATTTTAAAAAATGTTCAATTCCAAATAGTTTTAAAATGTTCAATTCCAATGAGTTTTAAAATGTTCAATTCCAATGAGTTTTGAAATCTCCAATTCCGATGAGTTTTAAAATGTCCAATTCCAATGAGTTTTAAATTGTTCAATTCCAGTGACTTTTAAAATCTTCAATTCCAATGAATTTCAAAATGTCCAATTCCAGTGAGTTTTAAAATGTCCAATTCCAAACAGTTTTAAATTTTCAATTCCAATGAGTTTTAAAATGTTCAATTCCAATGAATTTTCAAATGTTCAATTCCAATGAATTTTTAAATGTTCAAGTCCAAAGAGTTTTAAAATGTCCTATTCTAATGAATTTTAAAATGTTCAATTCCAATGAATTTTGAAATGTTTAATTCCAATGAATTTTAAAATGTTCAATTCCAATGAATTTTAAAATGTTCAATTCCAATGAATTTTGAAATGTCCAATTCCAATGAGTTTTAAAATGTTCAATTCTAATGAATTTTGAAATGTTCAATTCCAATGAATTTTAAAATGTTCAATTCCAATGAGTTTTAAAATGTTCAATTCCAAATAGTTTTAAAATGGTAAATTACTAAGAGTTTTAGAATGTTCATTTCGAAACAGTTTTAAAATGTTCAATTCCAATGAGTTTTAAAATGTTCAATTCCAAAGAGTTTTAATATGTTCAATTCCAAGAGTTTTAAATGTCTAATTCCAGAGTTT
Source organism: Margaritifera margaritifera (assembly GCA_029931535.1). Taxonomy (NCBI): domain Eukaryota; kingdom Metazoa; phylum Mollusca; class Bivalvia; order Unionida; family Margaritiferidae; genus Margaritifera; species Margaritifera margaritifera. Next base: position 417,141 of record JAQPZY010001569.1, read on the forward strand.
TAAAATGTTCAATTCCAAAGAGTTTTAAAATGTTCAATTCCAAAAGAGTTTTTAAATGTTCAATTCCAATGAATTTTAAAATGTTCAATTGCAAAGAGTTTTGAAATGTCCAATTCCAAACAGTTTTAAAATGTCCAATTCCAAACAGTTTTAAAATGTTCAATTCCAATGAATTTTAAAATAATTAATTCCAAAGTTTTTTTTAGCGTTCAATTCTAATGAATTTTAAATTGTTCAATTCCAATGAGTTATAAATCGATCAATTCCAATGAGTTTTAAAATGTTCAATTCCAATTAATTTTAAATGTTCAATTCCAATGAATTTAAAAATGTCCAATTCTAATGAGTTTTAAAATGTCCAATTCCAAACAGTTTTAAAATATTCAATTCCAAACAGTTTTAAAATGTCCAATTCCAATCAGTTTTAAAATGTTCAATTCCAAACAGTTTTAAAATGTTCAATTCCAATGAATTTTAAAATGTTCAATTCCAAAGAGTTTCAAAATGTCCAATTCCACACAGTTTTAAATGTCCAATTCTAAAGTTTTAAAATGTTCAATTCCAAAGAGTTTTAAAATGTTAAATTCCAATGAGTTTTAAAAATATTCAATTCCAATGAGTTTTAAAATGTTCAATTCCAATGAATTTTAAATGTTCAATTCCAATGAATTTAAAAATGTCCAATTCTAATGAGTTTTAAAATGTCAAATTCCAAACAGTTTTAAAATGTCCAGTTCCAAACTGTTTTAAAATGTACAATTCCAATGAGTTTTAAAATATTTATTTCTAAACAGTTTGTTTTAAAATGTTCAATTCCAATGAGTTTTACAATTTTCAATTCCAAAGAGTTTGAAAATGTTCAATTCCAATGAGTTTTAAAATGTTCGATTCCAATGAGTTTTAAAATGTCCAATTCCAAAGAGTTTCAAAATGTTCAATTCTAAGGAATTTTAAAGTGTTCAAGTCCAATGAGTTTTAAAACGTTCAATTCCAAAGAGTTTAGTTTTGAAATGTTCAATTCCAATGAATTTTAAAATGTTCAATTCCAATGAATTTTAAAAAATGTTCAATTCCAAATAGTTTTAAAATGTTCAATTCCAATGAGTTTTAAAATGTTCAATTCCAATGAGTTTTGAAATCTCCAATTCCGATGAGTTTTAAAATGTCCAATTCCAATGAGTTTTAAATTGTTCAATTCCAGTGACTTTTAAAATCTTCAATTCCAATGAATTTCAAAATGTCCAATTCCAGTGAGTTTTAAAATGTCCAATTCCAAACAGTTTTAAATTTTCAATTCCAATGAGTTTTAAAATGTTCAATTCCAATGAATTTTCAAATGTTCAATTCCAATGAATTTTTAAATGTTCAAGTCCAAAGAGTTTTAAAATGTCCTATTCTAATGAATTTTAAAATGTTCAATTCCAATGAATTTTGAAATGTTTAATTCCAATGAATTTTAAAATGTTCAATTCCAATGAATTTTAAAATGTTCAATTCCAATGAATTTTGAAATGTCCAATTCCAATGAGTTTTAAAATGTTCAATTCTAATGAATTTTGAAATGTTCAATTCCAATGAATTTTAAAATGTTCAATTCCAATGAGTTTTAAAACGTTCAATTCCAAAGAGTTTAGTTTTGAAATGTTCAATTCCAATGAATTTTAAAATGTTAAATTCCAATGAATTTTAAAAAATGTTCAATTCCAAAGAGTTTTAAAATGTTCAACTCCAATGAGTTTTAAAATGTTCAATTCCAATGAGTTTTGAAATGTTCAATTCCAATGAATTTTAAAATGTTCAATGCCAAAGAGTTTTAAAATCTCCAATTCCGATGAGTTTTAAAATGTCCAATTCCAATGAGTTTTAAATTGTTCAATTCCAGTTGCTTTTAAAATCTTCAATTCCAATGAATTTCAAAATGTCCAATTCCAGTGAGTTTTAAAATGTCCAATTCCAAACAGTTTTAAATTTTCAATTCCAATGAGTTTTAAAATGTTCAATTCCAATGAATTTTCAAATGTTCAATTCCAATGAATTTTTAAATGTTCAAGTCCAAAGAGTTTTAAAATGTCCTATTCTAATGAATTTTAAAATGTTCAATTCCAATGAATTTTGAAATGTTTACTTCCAATGAATTTTAAAATGTTCAATTCCAATGAATTCTAAAATGTTCAATTCCAATGAATTTTGAAATGTCCACTTCCAATGAGTTTTAAAATGTCCAATTCTAATGAATTTTAAAATGTTCAATTCCAATGAATTTTGAAATGTTCAATTCCAATTAATTTTAAAATGTTCAATTCCAATGAGTTTTAAAATGTTCAATTCCAAATAGTTTTAAAATGGTAAATTACTAAGAGTTTTAGAATGTTCATTTCGAAACAGTTTTAAAATGTTCAATACCAATGAGTTTTAAAATGTTCAATTCCAAAGAGTTTTAATATGTTCAATTCCAAGAGTTTTAAATGTCTAATTCCAAAGAGTTTTAAAATGTTCAATTCCAAAGAGTTTTAAAATGTTCAGTTCCAAAAGAGTTTTTAAATGTTCAATTCCAATGAATTTTAAAATGTTCAATTGCAAAGAGTTTTGAAATGTCCAATTCCAAACAGTTTTAAAATGTCCAATTCCAAACAGTTTTAAAATGTTCAATTCCAATGAATTTTAAAATTATTAATTCCAAAGTTTTTTGAAGCGTTCAATTCTAATGAATTTTAAAATGTTCAATTCCAATGAGTTATAAATCGATCAATTCCAATGAGTTTTAAAATGTTCAATTCCAATGAATTTTAAATGTTCAATTCCAATGAATTTTAAATGTTCAATTCCAATGAATTTAAAAATGTCCAATTCTAATGAGTTTTAAAATGTCAAATTCCAAACAGTTTTAAAATGTCCAGTTCCAAACTGTTTTAAAATGTACAATTCCAATGAGTTTTAAAATATTTATTTCTAAACAGTTTGTTTTAAAATGTTCAATTCCAACGAGTTTTACAATTTTCAATTCCAAAGAGTTTGAAAATGTTCAATTCCAATGAGTTTTAAAATGTTCGATTCCAATGAGTTTTAAAATGTCCAATTCCAAAGAGTTTCAAAATGTTCAATTCTAAGGAATTTTAAAGTGTTCAAGTCCAATGAGTTTTAAAACGTTCAATTCCAAAGAGTTTAGTTTTGAAATGTTCAATTCCAATGAATTTTAAAATGTTCAATTCCAATGAATTTTAAAAAATGTTCAATTCCAAATAGTTTTAAAATGTTCAATTCCAATGAGTTTTAAAATGTTCAATTCCAATGAGTTTTGAAATCTCCAATTCCGATGAGTTTTAAAATGTCCAATTCCAATGAGTTTTAAATTGTTCAATTCCAGTGACTTTTAAAATCTTCAATTCCAATGAATTTCAAAATGTCCAATTCCAGTGAGTTTTAAAATGTCCAATTCCAAACAGTTTTAAATTTTCAATTCCAATGAGTTTTAAAATGTTCAATTCCAATGAATTTTCAAATGTTCAATTCCAATGAATTTTTAAATGTTCAAGTCCAAAGAGTTTTAAAATGTCCTATTCTAATGAATTTTAAAATGTTCAATTCCAATGAATTTTGAAATGTTTAATTCCAATGAATTTTAAAATGTTCAATTCCAATGAATTTTAAAATGTTCAATTCCAATGAATTTTGAAATGTCCAATTCCAATGAGTTTTAAAATGTTCAATTCTAATGAATTTTGAAATGTTCAATTCCAATGAATTTTAAAATGTTCAATTCCAATGAGTTTTAAAATGTTCAATTCCAAATAGTTTTAAAATGGTAAATTACTAAGAGTTTTAGAATGTTCATTTCGAAACAGTTTTAAAATGTTCAATTCCAATGAGTTTTAAAATGTTCAATTCCAAAGAGTTTTAATATGTTCAATTCCAAGAGTTTTAAATGTCTAATTCCAGAGTTTTAAAATGTTCAATTCCAAAGAGTTTTAAAATGTTCAATTCCAAAAGAGTTTTTAAATGTTCAATTCCAATGAATTTTAAAATGTTCAATTGCAAAGAGTTTTGAAATGTCCAATTCCAAACAGTTTTAAAATGTCCAATTCCAAACAGTTTTAAAATGTTCAATTCCAATGAATTTTAAAATAATTAATTCCAAAGTTTTTTTTAGCGTTCAATTCTAATGAATTTTAAATTGTTCAATTCCAATGAGTTATAAATCGATCAATTCCAATGAGTTTTAAAATGTTCAATTCCAATTAATTTTAAATGTTCAATTCCAATGAATTTAAAAATGTCCAATTCTAATGAGTTTTAAAATGTCCAATTCCAAACAGTTTTAAAATATTCAATTCCAAACAGTTTTAAAATGTCCAATTCCAATCAGTTTTAAAATGTTCAATTCCAAACAGTTTTAAAATGTTCAATTCCAATGAATTTTAAAATGTTCAATTCCAAAGAGTTTCAAAATGTCCAATTCCACACAGTTTTAAATGTCCAATTCTAAAGTTTTAAAATGTTCAATTCCAAAGAGTTTTAAAATGTTAAATTCCAATGAGTTTTAAAAATATTCAATTCCAATGAGTTTTAAAATGTTCAATTCCAATGAATTTTAAATGTTCAATTCCAATGAATTTAAAAATGTCCAATTCTAATGAGTTTTAAAATGTCAAATTCCAAACAGTTTTAAAATGTCCAGTTCCAAACTGTTTTAAAATGTACAATTCCAATGAGTTTTAAAATATTTATTTCTAAACAGTTTGTTTTAAAATGTTCAATTCCAATGAGTTTTACAATTTTCAATTCCAAAGAGTTTGAAAATGTTCAATTCCAATGAGTTTTAAAATGTTCGATTCCAATGAGTTTTAAAATGTCCAATTCCAAAGAGTTTCAAAATGTTCAATTCTAAGGAATTTTAAAGTGTTCAAGTCCAATGAGTTTTAAAACGTTCAATTCCAAAGAGTTTAGTTTTGAAATGTTCAATTCCAAATAGTTTTAAAATGTTCAATTCCAATGAGTTTTAAAATGTTCAATTCCAATGAGTTTTGAAATCTCCAATTCCGATGAGTTTTAAAATGTCCAATTCCAATGAGTTTTAAATTGTTCAATTCCAGTGACTTTTAAAATCTTCAATTCCAATGAATTTCAAAATGTCCAATTCCAGTGAGTTTTAAAATGTCCAATTCCAAACAGTTTTAAATTTTCAATTCCAATGAGTTTTAAAATGTTCAATTCCAATGAATTTTCAAATGTTCAATTCCAATGAATTTTTAAATGTTCAAGTCCAAAGAGTTTTAAAATGTCCTATTCTAATGAATTTTAAAATGTTCAATTCCAATGAATTTTGAAATGTTTAATTCCAATGAATTTTAAAATGTTCAATTCCAATGAATTTTAAAATGTTCAATTCCAATGAATTTTGAAATGTCCAATTCCAATGAGTTTTAAAATGTTCAATTCTAATGAATTTTGAAATGTTCAATTCCAATGAATTTTAAAATGTTCAATTCCAATGAGTTTTAAAACGTTCAATTCCAAAGAGTTTAGTTTTGAAATGTTCAATTCCAATGAATTTTAAAATGTTAAATTCCAATGAATTTTAAAAAATGTTCAATTCCAAAGAGTTTTAAAATGTTCAACTCCAATGAGTTTTAAAATGTTCAATTCCAATGAGTTTTGAAATGTTCAATTCCAATGAATTTTAAAATGTTCAATGCCAAAGAGTTTTAAAATCTCCAATTCCGATGAGTTTTAAAATGTCCAATTCCAATGAGTTTTAAATTGTTCAATTCCAGTTGCTTTTAAAATCTTCAATTCCAATGAATTTCAAAATGTCCAATTCCAGTGAGTTTTAAAATGTCCAATTCCAAACAGTTTTAAATTTTCAATTCCAATGAGTTTTAAAATGTTCAATTCCAATGAATTTTCAAATGTTCAATTCCAATGAATTTTTAAATGTTCAAGTCCAAAGAGTTTTAAAATGTCCTATTCTAATGAATTTTAAAATGTTCAATTCCAATGAATTTTGAAATGTTTACTTCCAATGAATTTTAAAATGTTCAATTCCAATGAATTCTAAAATGTTCAATTCCAATGAATTTTGAAATGTCCACTTCCAATGAGTTTTAAAATGTCCAATTCTAATGAATTTTAAAATGTTCAATTCCAATGAATTTTGAAATGTTCAATTCCAATTAATTTTAAAATGTTCAATTCCAATGAGTTTTAAAATGTTCAATTCCAAATAGTTTTAAAATGGTAAATTACTAAGAGTTTTAGAATGTTCATTTCGAAACAGTTTTAAAATGTTCAATACCAATGAGTTTTAAAATGTTCAATTCCAAAGAGTTTTAATATGTTCAATTCCAAGAGTTTTAAATGTCTAATTCCAAAGAGTTTTAAAATGTTCAATTCCAAAGAGTTTTAAAATGTTCAGTTCCAAAAGAGTTTTTAAATGTTCAATTCCAATGAATTTTAAAATGTTCAATTGCAAAGAGTTTTGAAATGTCCAATTCCAAACAGTTTTAAAATGTCCAATTCCAAACAGTTTTAAAATGTTCAATTCCAATGAATTTTAAAATTATTAATTCCAAAGTTTTTTGAAGCGTTCAATTCTAATGAATTTTAAAATGTTCAATTCCAATGAGTTATAAATCGATCAATTCCAATGAGTTTTAAAATGTTCAATTCCAATGAATTTTAAATGTTCAATTCCAATGAATTTTAAATGTTCAATTCCAATGAATTTAAAAATGTCCAATTCTAATGAGTTTTAAAATGTCAAATTCCAAACAGTTTTAAAATGTCCAGTTCCAAACTGTTTTAAAATGTACAATTCCAATGAGTTTTAAAATATTTATTTCTAAACAGTTTGTTTTAAAATGTTCAATTCCAACGAGTTTTACAATTTTCAATTCCAAAGAGTTTGAAAATGTTCAATTCCAATGAGTTTTAAAATGTTCGATTCCAATGAGTTTTAAAATGTCCAATTCCAAAGAGTTTCAAAATGTTCAATTCTAAGGAATTTTAAAGTGTTCAAGTCCAATGAGTTTTAAAACGTTCAATTCCAAAGAGTTTAGTTTTGAAATGTTCAATTCCAATGAATTTTAAAATGTTCAATTCCAATGAATTTTAAAAAATGTTCAATTCCAAATAGTTTTAAAATGTTCAATTCCAATGAGTTTTAAAATGTTCAATTCCAATGAGTTTTGAAATCTCCAATTCCGATGAGTTTTAAAATGTCCAATTCCAATGAGTTTTAAATTGTTCAATTCCAGTGACTTTTAAAATCTTCAATTCCAATGAATTTCAAAATGTCCAATTCCAGTGAGTTTTAAAATGTCCAATTCCAAACAGTTTTAAATTTTCAATTCCAATGAGTTTTAAAATGTTCAATTCCAATGAATTTTCAAATGTTCAATTCCAATGAATTTTTAAATGTTCAAGTCCAAAGAGTTTTAAAATGTCCTATTCTAATGAATTTTAAAATGTTCAATTCCAATGAATTTTGAAATGTTTAATTCCAATGAATTTTAAAATGTTCAATTCCAATGAATTTTAAAATGTTCAATTCCAATGAATTTTGAAATGTCCAATTCCAATGAGTTTTAAAATGTTCAATTCTAATGAATTTTGAAATGTTCAATTCCAATGAATTTTAAAATGTTCAATTCCAATGAGTTTTAAAACGTTCAATTCCAAAGAGTTTAGTTTTGAAATGTTCAATTCCAATGAATTTTAAAATGTTCAATTCCAATGAATTTTAAAAAATGTTCAATTCCAAAGAGTTTTAAAATGTTCAACTCCAATGAGTTTTAAAATGTTCAATTCCAATGAGTTTTGAAATGTTCAATTTCAATGAATTTTAAAATGTTCAATGCCAAAGAGTTTTAAAATCTCCAATTCCGATGAGTTTTAAAATGTCCAATTCCAATGAGTTTTAAATTGTTCAATTCCAGTGACTTTTAAAATCTTCAATTCCAATGAATTTCAAAATGTCCAATTCCAGTGAGTTTTAAAATGTCCAATTCCAAACAGTTTTAAATTTTCAATTCCAATGAGTTTTAAAATGTTCAATTCCAATGAATTTTAAATGTTCAATTCCAATGAATTTTAAATGTTCAATTCCAATGAATTTAAAAATGTCCAATTCTAATGAGTTTTAAAATGTCAAATTCCAAACAGTTTTAAAATGTCCAGTTCCAAACTGTTTTAAAATGTACAATTCCAATGAGTTTTAAAATATTTATTTCTAAACAGTTTGTTTTAAAATGTTCAATTCCAACGAGTTTTACAATTTTCAATTCCAAAGAGTTTGAAAATGTTCAATTCCAATGAGTTTTAAAATGTTCGATTCCAATGAGTTTTAAAATGTCCAATTCCAAAGAGTTTCAAAATGTTCAATTCTAAGGAATTTTAAAGTGTTTAAGTCCAATGAGTTTTAAAACGTTCAATAACAAAGAGTTTAGTTTTGAAATGTTCAATTCCAATGAATTTTAAAATGTTCAATTCCAATGAATTTTAAAAAATGTTCAATTCCAAATAGTTTTAAAATGTTCAATTCCAATGAGTTTTAAAATGTTCAATTCCAATGAGTTTTGAAATCTCCAATTCCGATGAGTTTTAAAATGTCCAATTCCAATGAGTTTTAAATTGTTCAATTCCAGTGACTTTTAAAATCTTCAATTCCAATGAATTTCAAAATGTCCAATTCCAGTGAGTTTTAAAATGTCCAATTCCAAACAGTTTTAAATTTTCAATTCCAATGAGTTTTAAAATGTTCAATTCCAATGAATTTTCAAATGTTCAATTCCAATGAATTTTTAAATGTTCAAGTCCAAAGAGTTTTAAAATGTCCTATTCTAATGAATTTTAAAATGTTCAATTCCAATGAATTTTGAAATGTTTAATTCCAATGAATTTTAAAATGTTCAATTCCAATGAATTTTTAAATGTTCAATTCCAATGAATTTTGAAATGTCCAATTCCAATGAGTTTTAAAATGTTCAATTCTAATGAATTTTGAAATGTTCAATTCCAATGAATTTTAAAATGTTCAATTCCAATGAGTTTTAAAACGTTCAATTCCAATGAATTTTAAATGTTCAATTCCAATGAATTTAAAAATGTCCAATTCTAATGAGTTTTAAAATGTCAAATTCCAAACAGTTTTAAAATGTCCAGTTCCAAACTGTTTTAAAATGTACAATTCCAATGAGTTTTAAAATATTTATTTCTAAACAGTTTGTTTTAAAATGTTCAATTCCAATGAGTTTTACAATTTTCAATTCCAAAGAGTTTTAAAATGTTCAATTCCAAAGAGTTTTAAAATGTTCAATTCCAAAAGAGTTTTTAAATGTTCAATTCCAATGAATTTTAAAATGTTCAATTGCAAAGAGTTTTGAAATGTCCAATTCCAAACAGTTTTAAAATGTCCAATTCGAAACAGTTTTAAAATGTTCAATTCCAATGAATTTTAAAATTATTAATTCCAAAGTTTTTTGAAGCGTTCAATTCTAATGAATTTTAAAATGTTCAATTCCAATGAGTTATAAATCGATCAATTCCAATGAGTTTTAAAATGTTCAATTCCAATGAATTTTAAATGTTCAATTCCAATGAATTTTAAATGTTCAATTCCAATGAATTTAAAAATGTCCAATTCTAATGAGTTTTAAAATGTCAAATTCCAAACAGTTTTAAAATGTCCAGTTCCAAACTGTTTTAAAATGTACAATTCCAATGAGTTTTAAAATATTTATTTCTAAACAGTTTGTTTTAAAATGTTCAATTCCAACGAGTTTTACAATTTTCAATTCCAAAGAGTTTGAAAATGTTCAATTCCAATGAGTTTTAAAATGTTCGATTCCAATGAGTTTTAAAATGTCCAATTCCAAAGAGTTTCAAAATGTTCAATTCTAAGGAATTTTAAAGTGTTCAAGTCCAATGAGTTTTAAAACGTTCAATTCCAAAGAGTTTAGTTTTGAAATGTTCAATTCCAATGAATTTTAAAATGTTCAATTCCAATGAATTTTAAAAAATGTTCAATTCCAAATAGTTTTAAAATGTTCAATTCCAATGAGTTTTAAAATGTTCAATTCCAATGAGTTTTGAAATCTCCAATTCCGATGAGTTTTAAAATGTCCAATTCCAATGAGTTTTAAATTGTTCAATTCCAGTGACTTTTAAAATCTTCAATTCCAATGAATTTCAAAATGTCCAATTCCAGTGAGTTTTAAAATGTCCAATTCCAAACAGTTTTAAATTTTCAATTCCAATGAGTTTTAAAATGTTCAATTCCAATGAATTTTCAAATGTTCAATTCCAATGAATTTTTAAATGTTCAAGTCCAAAGAGTTTTAAAATGTCCTATTCTAATGAATTTTAAAATGTTCAATTCCAATGAATTTTGAAATGTTTAATTCCAATGAATTTTAAAATGTTCAATTCCAATGAATTTTAAAATGTTCAATTCCAATGAATTTTGAAATGTCCAATTCCAATGAGTTTTAAAATGTTCAATTCTAATGAATTTTGAAATGTTCAATTCCAATGAATTTTAAAATGTTCAATTCCAATGAGTTTTAAAATGTTCAATTCCAAATAGTTTTAAAATGGTAAATTACTAAGAGTTTTAGAATGTTCATTTCGAAACAGTTTTAAAATGTTCAATTCCAATGAGTTTTAAAATGTTCAATTCCAAAGAGTTTTAATATGTTCAATTCCAAGAGTTTTAAATGTCTAATTCCAGAGTTTTAAAATGTTCAATTCCAAAGAGTTTTAAAATGTTCAATTCCAAAAGAGTTTTTAAATGTTCAATTCCAATGAATTTTAAAATGTTCAATTGCAAAGAGTTTTGAAATGTCCAATTCCAAACAGTTTTAAAATGTCCAATTCCAAACTGTTTTAAAATGTTCAATTCCAATGAATTTTAAAATAATTAATTCCAAAGTTTTTTTTAGCGTTCAATTCTAATGAATTTTAAATTGTTCAATTCCAATGAGTTATAAATCGATCAATTCCAATGAGTTTTAAAATGTTCAATTCCAATTAATTTTAAATGTTCAATTCCAATGAATTTAAAAATGTCCAATTCTAATGAGTTTTAAAATGTCCAATTCCAAACAGTTTTAAAATATTCAATTCCAAACAGTTTTAAAATGTCCAATTCCAATCAGTTTCAAATGTTCAATTCCAAACAGTTTTAAAATGTTCAATTCCAATGAATTTTAAAATGTTCAATTCCAAAGAGTTTCAAAATGTCCAATTCCACACAGTTTTAAATGTCCAATTCTAAAGTTTTAAAATGTTCAATTCCAAAGAGTTTTAAAATGTTAAATTCCAATGAGTTTTAAAAATATTCAATTCCAATGAGTTTTAAAATGTTCAATTCCAATGAATTTTAAATGTTCAATTCCAATGAATTTAAAAATGTCCAATTCTAATGAGTTTTAAAATGTCAAATTCCAAACAGTTTTAAAATGTCCAGTTCCAAACTGTTTTAAAATGTACAATTCCAATGAGTTTTAAAATATTTATTTCTAAACAGTTTGTTTTAAAATGTTCAATTCCAATGAGTTTTACAATTTTCAATTCCAAAGAGTTTGAAAATGTTCAATTCCAATGAGTTTTAAAATGTTCGATTCCAATGAGTTTTAAAATGTCCAATTCCAAAGAGTTTCAAAATGTTCAATTCTAAGGAATTTTAAAGTGTTCAAGTCCAATGAGTTTTAAAACGTTCAATTCCAAAGAGTTTAGTTTTGAAATGTTCAATTCCAATGAATTTTAAAATGTTCAATTCCAATGAATTTTAAAAAATGTTCAATTCCAAATAGTTTTAAAATGTTCAATTCCAATGAGTTTTAAAATGTTCAATTCCAATGAGTTTTAAAATCTCCAATTCCGATGAGTTTTAAAATGTCCAATTCCAATGAGTTTTAAATTGTTCAATTCCAGTGACTTTTAAAATCTTCAATTCCAATGAATTTCAAAATGTCCAATTCCAGTGAGTTTTAAAATGTCCAATTCCAAACAGTTTTAAATTTTCAATTCCAATGAGTTTTAAAATGTTCAATTCCAATGAATTTTCAAATGTTCAATTCCAATGAATTTTTAAATGTTCAAGTCCAAAGAGTTTTAAAATGTCCTATTCTAATGAATTTTAAAATGTTCAATTCCAATGAATTTTGAAATGTTTAATTCCAATGAATTTTAAAATGTTCAATTCCAATGAATTTTAAAATGTTCAATTCCAATGAATTTTGAAATGTCCAATTCCAATGAGTTTTAAAATGTTCAATTCTAATGAATTTTGAAATGTTCAATTCCAATGAATTTTAAAATGTTCAATTCCAATGAGTTTTAAAACGTTCAATTCCAAAGAGTTTAGTTTTGAAATGTTCAATTCCAATGAATTTTAAAATGTTAAATTCCAATGAATTTTAAAAAATGTTCAATTCCAAAGAGTTTTAAAATGTTCAACTCCAATGAGTTTTAAAATGTTCAATTCCAATGAGTTTTGAAATGTTCAATTCCAATGAATTTTAAAATGTTCAATGCCAAAGAGTTTTAAAATCTCCAATTCCGATGAGTTTTAAAATGTCCAATTCCAATGAGTTTTAAATTGTTCAATTCCAGTTGCTTTTAAAATCTTCAATTCCAATGAATTTCAAAATGTCCAATTCCAGTGAGTTTTAAAATGTCCAATTCCAAACAGTTTTAAATTTTCAATTCCAATGAGTTTTAAAATGTTCAATTCCAATGAATTTTCAAATGTTCAATTCCAATGAATTTTTAAATGTTCAAGTCCAAAGAGTTTTAAAATGTCCTATTCTAATGAATTTTAAAATGTTCAATTCCAATGAATTTTGAAATGTTTAATTCCAATGAATTTTAAAATGTTCAATTCCAATGAATTCTAAAATGTTCAATTCCAATGAATTTTGAAATGTCCACTTCCAATGAGTTTTAAAATGTCCAATTCTAATGAATTTTAAAATGTTCAATTCCAATGAATTTTGAAATGTTCAATTCCAATTAATTTTAAAATGTTCAATTCCAATGAGTTTTAAAATGTTCAATTCCAAATAGTTTTAAAATGGTAAATTACTAAGAGTTTTAGAATGTTCATTTCGAAACAGTTTTAAAATGTTCAATACCAATGAGTTTTAAAATGTTCAATTCCAAAGAGTTTTAATATGTTCAATTCCAAGAGTTTTAAATGTCTAATTCCAAAGAGTTTTAAAATGTTCAATTCCAAAGAGTTTTAAAATGTTCAGTTCCAAAAGAGTTTTTAAATGTTCAATTCCAATGAATTTTAAAATGTTCAATTGCAAAGAGTTTTGAAATGTCCAATTCCAAACAGTTTTAAAATGTCCAATTCCAAACAGTTTTAAAATGTTCAATTCCAATGAATTTTAAAATTATTAATTCCAAAGTTTTTTGAAGCGTTCAATTCTAATGAATTTTAAAATGTTCAATTCCAATGAGTTATAAATCGATCAATTCCAATGAGTTTTAAAATGTTCAATTCCAATGAATTTTAAATGTTCAATTCCAATGAATTTTAAATGTTCAATTCCAATGAATTTAAAAATGTCCAATTCTAATGAGTTTTAAAATGTCAAATTCCAAACAGTTTTAAAATGTCCAGTTCCAAACTGTTTTAAAATGTACAATTCCAATGAGTTTTAAAATATTTATTTCTAAACAGTTTGTTTTAAAATGTTCAATTCCAACGAGTTTTACAATTTTCAATTCCAAAGAGTTTGAAAATGTTCAATTCCAATGAGTTTTAAAATGTTCGATTCCAATGAGTTTTAAAATGTCCAATTCCAAAGAGTTTCAAAATGTTCAATTCTAAGGAATTTTAAAGTGTTCAAGTCCAATGAGTTTTAAAACGTTCAATTCCAAAGAGTTTAGTTTTGAAATGTTCAATTCCAATGAATTTTAAAATGTTCAATTCCAATGAATTTTAAAAAATGTTCAATTCCAAATAGTTTTAAAATGTTCAATTCCAATGAGTTTTAAAATGTTCAATTCCAATGAGTTTTGAAATCTCCAATTCCGATGAGTTTTAAAATGTCCAATTCCAATGAGTTTTAAATTGTTCAATTCCAGTGACTTTTAAAATCTTCAATTCCAATGAATTTCAAAATGTCCAATTCCAGTGAGTTTTAAAATGTCCAATTCCAAACAGTTTTAAATTTTCAATTCCAATGAGTTTTAAAATGTTCAATTCCAATGAATTTTCAAATGTTCAATTCCAATGAATTTTTAAATGTTCAAGTCCAAAGAGTTTTAAAATGTCCTATTCTAATGAATTTTAAAATGTTCAATTCCAATGAATTTTGAAATGTTTAATTCCAATGAATTTTAAAATGTTCAATTCCAATGAATTTTAAAATGTTCAATTCCAATGAATTTTGAAATGTCCAATTCCAATGAGTTTTAAAATGTTCAATTCTAATGAATTTTGAAATGTTCAATTCCAATGAATTTTAAAATGTTCAATTCCAATGAGTTTTAAAACGTTCAATTCCAAAGAGTTTAGTTTTGAAATGTTCAATTCCAATGAATTTTAAAATGTTCAATTCCAATGAATTTTAAAAAATGTTCAATTCCAAAGAGTTTTAAAATGTTCAACTCCAATGAGTTTTAAAATGTTCAATTCCAATGAGTTTTGAAATGTTCAATTTCAATGAATTTTAAAATGTTCAATGCCAAAGAGTTTTAAAATCTCCAATTCCGATGAGTTTTAAAATGTCCAATTCCAATGAGTTTTAAATTGTTCAATTCCAGTGACTTTTAAAATCTTCAATTCCAATGAATTTCAAAATGTCCAATTCCAGTGAGTTTTAAAATGTCCAATTCCAAACAGTTTTAAATTTTCAATTCCAATGAGTTTTAAAATGTTCAATTCCAATGAATTTTAAATGTTCAATTCCAATGAATTTTAAATGTTCAATTCCAATGAATTTAAAAATGTCCAATTCTAATGAGTTTTAAAATGTCAAATTCCAAACAGTTTTAAAATGTCCAGTTCCAAACTGTTTTAAAATGTACAATTCCAATGAGTTTTAAAATATTTATTTCTAAACAGTTTGTTTTAAAATGTTCAATTCCAACGAGTTTTACAATTTTCAATTCCAAAGAGTTTGAAAATGTTCAATTCCAATGAGTTTTAAAATGTTCGATTCCAATGAGTTTTAAAATGTCCAATTCCAAAGAGTTTCAAAATGTTCAATTCTAAGGAATTTTAAAGTGTTTAAGTCCAATGAGTTTTAAAACGTTCAATAACAAAGAGTTTAGTTTTGAAATGTTCAATTCCAATGAATTTTAAAATGTTCAATTCCAATGAATTTTAAAAAATGTTCAATTCCAAATAGTTTTAAAATGTTCAATTCCAATGAGTTTTAAAATGTTCAATTCCAATGAGTTTTGAAATCTCCAATTCCGATGAGTTTTAAAATGTCCAATTCCAATGAGTTTTAAATTGTTCAATTCCAGTGACTTTTAAAATCTTCAATTCCAATGAATTTCAAAATGTCCAATTCCAGTGAGTTTTAAAATGTCCAATTCCAAACAGTTTTAAATTTTCAATTCCAATGAGTTTTAAAATGTTCAATTCCAATGAATTTTCAAATGTTCAATTCCAATGAATTTTTAAATGTTCAAGTCCAAAGAGTTTTAAAATGTCCTATTCTAATGAATTTTAAAATGTTCAATTCCAATGAATTTTGAAATGTTTAATTCCAATGAATTTTAAAATGTTCAATTCCAATGAATTTTTAAATGTTCAATTCCAATGAATTTTGAAATGTCCAATTCCAATGAGTTTTAAAATGTTCAATTCTAATGAATTTTGAAATGTTCAATTCCAATGAATTTTAAAATGTTCAATTCCAATGAGTTTTAAAACGTTCAATTCCAATGAATTTTAAATGTTCAATTCCAATGAATTTAAAAATGTCCAATTCTAATGAGTTTTAAAATGTCAAATTCCAAACAGTTTTAAAATGTCCAGTTCCAAACTGTTTTAAAATGTACAATTCCAATGAGTTTTAAAATATTTATTTCTAAACAGTTTGTTTTAAAATGTTCAATTCCAATGAGTTTTACAATTTTCAATTCCAAAGAGTTTGAAAATGTTCAATTCCAATGAGTTTTAAAATGTTCGATTCCAATGAGTTTTAAAATGTCCAATTCCAAAGAGTTTCAAAATGTTCAATTCTAAGGAATTTTAAAGTGTTCAAGTCCAATGAGTTTTAAAACGTTCAATTCCAAAGAGTTTAGTTTTGAAATGTTCAATTCCAATGAATTTTAAAATGTTCAATTCCAATGAATTTTAAAAAATGTTCAATTCCAAATAGTTTTAAAATGTTCAATTCCAATGAGTTTTAAAATGTTCAATTCCAATGAGTTTTGAAATCTCCAATTCCGATGAGTTTTAAAATGTCCAATTCCAATGAGTTTTAAATTGTTCAATTCCAGTGACTTTTAAAATCTTCAATTCCAATGAATTTCAAAATGTCCAATTCCAGTGAGTTTTAAAATGTCCAATTCCAAACAGTTTTAAATTTTCAATTCCAATGAGTTTTAAAATGTTCAATTCCAATGAATTTTCAAATGTTCAATTCCAATGAATTTTTAAATGTTCAAGTCCAAAGAGTTTTAAAATGTCCTATTCTAATGAATTTTAAAATGTTCAATTCCAATGAATTTTGAAATGTTTAATTCCAATGAATTTTAAAATGTTCAATTCCAATGAATTTTAAAATGTTCAATTCCAATGAATTTTGAAATGTCCAATTCCAATGAGTTTTAAAATGTTCAATTCTAATGAATTTTGAAATGTTCAATTCCAATGAATTTTAAAATGTTCAATTCCAATGAGTTTTAAAACGTTCAATTCCAAAGAGTTTAGTTTTGAAATGTTCAATTCCAATGAATTTTAAAATGTTAAATTCCAATGAATTTTAAAAAATGTTCAATTCCAAAGAGTTTTAAAATGTTCAACTCCAATGAGTTTTAAAATGTTCAATTCCAATGAGTTTTGAAATGTTCAATTCCAATGAATTTTAAAATGTTCAATGCCAAAGAGTTTTAAAATCTCCAATTCCGATGAGTTTTAAAATGTCCAATTCCAATGAGTTTTAAATTGTTCAATTCCAGTTGCTTTTAAAATCTTCAATTCCAATGAATTTCAAAATGTCCAATTCCAGTGAGTTTTAAAATGTCCAATTCCAAACAGTTTTAAATTTTCAATTCCAATGAGTTTTAAAATGTTCAATTCCAATGAATTTTCAAATGTTCAATTCCAATGAATTTTTAAATGTTCAAGTCCAAAGAGTTTTAAAATGTCCTATTCTAATGAATTTTAAAATGTTCAATTCCAATGAATTTTGAAATGTTTAATTCCAATGAATTTTAAAATGTTCAATTCCAATGAATTCTAAAATGTTCAATTCCAATGAATTTTGAAATGTCCACTTCCAATGAGTTTTAAAATGTCCAATTCTAATGAATTTTAAAATGTTCAATTCCAATGAATTTTGAAATGTTCAATTCCAATTAATTTTAAAATGTTCAATTCCAATGAGTTTTAAAATGTTCAATTCCAAATAGTTTTAAAATGGTAAATTACTAAGAGTTTTAGAATGTTCATTTCGAAACAGTTTTAAAATGTTCAATACCAATGAGTTTTAAAATGTTCAATTCCAAAGAGTTTTAATATGTTCAATTCCAAGAGTTTTAAATGTTTAATTCCAAAGAGTTTTAAAATGTTCAATTCCAAAGAGTTTTAAAATGTTCAGTTCCAAAAGAGTTTTTAAATGTTCAATTCCAATGAATTTTAAAATGTTCAATTGCAAAGAGTTTTGAAATGTCCAATTCCAAACAGTTTTAAAATGTCCAATTCCAAACAGTTTTAAAATGTTCAATTCCAATGAATTTTAAAATTATTAATTCCAAAGTTTTTTGAAGCGTTCAATTCTAATGAATTTTAAAATGTTCAATTCCAATGAGTTATAAATCGATCAATTCCAATGAGTTTTAAAATGTTCAATTCCAATGAATTTTAAATGTTCAATTCCAATGAATTTTAAATGTTCAATTCCAATGAATTTAAAAATGTCCAATTCTAATGAGTTTTAAAATGTCAAATTCCAAACAGTTTTAAAATGTCCAGTTCCAAACTGTTTTAAAATGTACAATTCCAATGAGTTTTAAAATATTTATTTCTAAACAGTTTGTTTTAAAATGTTCAATTCCAACGAGTTTTACAATTTTCAATTCCAAAGAGTTTGAAAATGTTCAATTCCAATGAGTTTTAAAATGTTCGATTCCAATGAGTTTTAAAATGTCCAATTCCAAAGAGTTTCAAAATGTTCAATTCTAAGGAATTTTAAAGTGTTTAAGTCCAATGAGTTTTAAAACGTTCAATTCCAAAGAGTTTAGTTTTGAAATGTTCAATTCCAATGAATTTTAAAATGTTCAATTCCAATGAATTTTAAAAAATGTTCAATTCCAAATAGTTTTAAAATGTTCAATTCCAATGAGTTTTAAAATGTTCAATTCCAATGAGTTTTGAAATCTCCAATTCCGATGAGTTTTAAAATGTCCAATTCCAATGAGTTTTAAATTGTTCAATTCCAGTGACTTTTAAAATCTTCAATTCCAATGAATTTCAAAATGTCCAATTCCAGTGAGTTTTAAAATGTCCAATTCCAAACAGTTTTAAATTTTCAATTCCAATGAGTTTTAAAATGTTCAATTCCAATGAATTTTCAAATGTTCAATTCCAATGAATTTTTAAATGTTCAAGTCCAAAGAGTTTTAAAATGTCCTATTCTAATGAATTTTAAAATGTTCAATTCCAATGAATTTTGAAATGTTTAATTCCAATGAATTTTAAAATGTTCAATTCCAATGAATTTTAAAATGTTCAATTCCAATGAATTTTGAAATGTCCAATTCCAATGAGTTTTAAAATGTTCAATTCTAATGAATTTTGAAATGTTCAATTCCAATGAATTTTAAAATGTTCAATTCCAATGAGTTTTAAAACGTTCAATTCCAAAGAGTTTAGTTTTGAAATGTTCAATTCCAATGAATTTTAAAATGTTCAATTCCAATGAATTTTAAAAAATGTTCAATTCCAAAGAGTTTTAAAATGTTCAACTCCAATGAGTTTTAAAATGTTCAATTCCAATGAGTTTTGAAATGTTCAATTTCAATGAATTTTAAAATGTTCAATGCCAAAGAGTTTTAAAATCTCCAATTCCGATGAGTTTTAAAATGTCCAATTCCAATGAGTTTTAAATTGTTCAATTCCAGTGACTTTTAAAATCTTCAATTCCAATGAATTTCAAAATGTCCAATTCCAGTGAGTTTTAAAATGTCCAATTCCAAACAGTTTTAAATTTTCAATTCCAATGAGTTTTAAAATGTTCAATTCCAATGAATTTTAAATGTTCAATTCCAATGAATTTTAAATGTTCAATTCCAATGAATTTAAAAATGTCCAATTCTAATGAGTTTTAAAATGTCAAATTCCAAACAGTTTTAAAATGTCCAGTTCCAAACTGTTTTAAAATGTACAATTCCAATGAGTTTTAAAATATTTATTTCTAAACAGTTTGTTTTAAAATGTTCAATTCCAACGAGTTTTACAATTTTCAATTCCAAAGAGTTTGAAAATGTTCAATTCCAATGAGTTTTAAAATGTTCGATTCCAATGAGTTTTAAAATGTCCAATTCCAAAGAGTTTCAAAATGTTCAATTCTAAGGAATTTTAAAGTGTTCAAGTCCAATGAGTTTTAAAACGTTCAATTCCAAAGAGTTTAGTTTTGAAATGTTCAATTCCAATGAATTTTAAAATGTTCAATTCCAATGAATTTTAAAAAATGTTCAATTCCAAATAGTTTTAAAATGTTCAATTCCAATGAGTTTTAAAATGTTCAATTCCAATGAGTTTTGAAATCTCCAATTCCGATGAGTTTTAAAATGTCCAATTCCAATGAGTTTTAAATTGTTCAATTCCAGTGACTTTTAAAATCTTCAATTCCAATGAATTTCAAAATGTCCAATTCCAGTGAGTTTTAAAATGTCCAATTCCAAACAGTTTTAAATTTTCAATTCCAATGAGTTTTAAAATGTTCAATTCCAATGAATTTTCAAATGTTCAATTCCAATGAATTTTTAAATGTTCAAGTCCAAAGAGTTTTAAAATGTCCTATTCTAATGAATTTTAAAATGTTCAATTCCAATGAATTTTGAAATGTTTAATTCCAATGAATTTTAAAATGTTCAATTCCAATGAATTTTAAAATGTTCAATTCCAATGAATTTTGAAATGTCCAATTCCAATGAGTTTTAAAATGTTCAATTCTAATGAATTTTGAAATGTTCAATTCCAATGAATTTTAAAATGTTCAATTCCAATGAGTTTTAAAACGTTCAATTCCAAAGAGTTTAGTTTTGAAATGTTCAATTCCAATGAATTTTAAAATGTTCAATTCCAATGAATTTTAAAAAATGTTCAATTCCAAAGAGTTTTAAAATGTTCAACTCCAATGAGTTTTAAAATGTTCAATTCCAATGAGTTTTGAAATGTTCAATTCCAATGAATTTTAAAATGTTCAATGCCAAAGAGTTTTAAAATCTCCAATTCCGATGAGTTTTAAAATGTCCAATTCCAATGAGTTTTAAATTGTTCAATTCCAGTGGCTTTTAAAATCTTCAATTCCAATGAATTTCAAAATGTCCAATTCCAGTGAGTTTTAAAATGTCCAATTCCAAACAGTTTTAAATTTTCAATTCCAATGAGTTTTAAAATGTTCAATTCCAATGAATTTTCAAATGTTCAATTCCAATGAATTTTTAAATGTTCAAGTCCAAAGAGTTTTAAAATGTCCTATTCTAATGAATTTTAAAATGTTCAATTCCAATGAATTTTGAAATGTTTAATTCCAATGAATTTTAAAATGTTCAATTCCAATGAATTCTAAAATGTTCAATTCCAATGAATTTTGAAATGTCCACTTCCAATGAGTTTTAAAATGTCCAATTCTAATGAATTTTAAAATGTTCAATTCCAATGAATTTTGAAATGTTCAATTCCAATTAATTTTAAAATGATCAATTCCAATGAGTTTTAAAATGTTCAATTCCAAATAGTTTTAAAATGGTAAATTACTAAGAGTTTTAGAATGTTCATTTCGAAACAGTTTTAAAATGTTCAATACCAATGAGTTTTAAAATGTTCAATTCCAAAGAGTTTTAATATGTTCAATTCCAAGAGTTTTAAATGTCTAATTCCAAAGAGTTTTAAAATGTTCAATTCCAAAGAGTTTTAAAATGTTCAATTCCAAAAGAGTTTTTAAATGTTCAATTCCAATGAATTTTAAAATGTTCAATTGCAAAGAGTTTTGAAATGTCCAATTCCAAACAGTTTTAAAATGTCCAATTCGAAACAGTTTTAAAATGTTCAATTCCAATGAATTTTAAAATTATTAATTCCAAAGTTTTTTGAAGCGTTCAATTCTAATGAATTTTAAAATGTTCAATTCCAATGAGTTATAAATCGATCAATTCCAATGAGTTTTAAAATGTTCAATTCCAATGAATTTTAAATGTTCAATTCCAATGAATTTTAAATGTTCAATTCCAATGAATTTAAAAATGTCCAATTCTAATGAGTTTTAAAATGTCAAATTCCAAACAGTTTTAAAATGTCCAGTTCCAAACTGTTTTAAAATGTACAATTCCAATGAGTTTTAAAATATTTATTTCTAAACAGTTTGTTTTAAAATGTTCAATTCCAACGAGTTTTACAATTTTCAATTCCAAAGAGTTTGAAAATGTTCAATTCCAATGAGTTTTAAAATGTTCGATTCCAATGAGTTTTAAAATGTCCAATTCCAAAGAGTTTCAAAATGTTCAATTCTAAGGAATTTTAAAGTGTTCAAGTCCAATGAGTTTTAAAACGTTCAATTCCAAAGAGTTTAGTTTTGAAATGTTCAATTCCAATGAATTTTAAAATGTTCAATTCCAATGAATTTTAAAAAATGTTCAATTCCAAATAGTTTTAAAATGTTCAATTCCAATGAGTTTTAAAATGTTCAATTCCAATGAGTTTTGAAATCTCCAATTCCGATGAGTTTTAAAATGTCCAATTCCAATGAGTTTTAAATTGTTCAATTCCAGTGACTTTTAAAATCTTCAATTCCAATGAATTTCAAAATGTCCAATTCCAGTGAGTTTTAAAATGTCCAATTCCATACAGTTTTAAATTTTCAATTCCAATGAGTTTTAAAATGTTCAATTCCAATGAATTTTCAAATGTTCAATTCCAATGAATTTTTAAATGTTCAAGTCCAAAGAGTTTTAAAATGTCCTATTCTAATGAATTTTAAAATGTTCAATTCCAATGAATTTTGAAATGTTTAATTCCAATGAATTTTAAAATGTTCAATTCCAATGAATTTTAAAATGTTCAATTCCAATGAATTTTGAAATGTCCAATTCCAATGAGT
This sequence comes from Margaritifera margaritifera, assembly GCA_029931535.1. Taxonomy (NCBI): domain Eukaryota; kingdom Metazoa; phylum Mollusca; class Bivalvia; order Unionida; family Margaritiferidae; genus Margaritifera; species Margaritifera margaritifera. The sequence continues at coordinate 439,652 of JAQPZY010001569.1, forward strand.
TTTAAAATGTTCAATTCTAATGAATTTTGAAATGTTCAATTCCAATGAATTTTAAAATGTTCAATTCCAATGAATTTTAAAAAATGTTCAATTCCAAATAGTTTTAAAATGTTCAATTCCAATGAGTTTTAAAATGTTCAATTCCAATGAGTTTTGAAATCTCCAATTCCGATGAGTTTTAAAATGTCCAATTCCAATGAGTTTTAAATTGTTCAATTCCAGTGACTTTTAAAATCTTCAATTCCAATGAATTTCAAAATGTCCAATTCCAGTGAGTTTTAAAATGTCCAATTCCAAACAGTTTTAAATTTTCAATTCCAATGAGTTTTAAAATGTTCAATTCCAATGAATTTTCAAATGTTCAATTCCAATGAATTTTTAAATGTTCAAGTCCAAAGAGTTTTAAAATGTCCTATTCTAATGAATTTTAAAATGTTCAATTCCAATGAATTTTGAAATGTTTAATTCCAATGAATTTTAAAATGTTCAATTCCAATGAATTCTAAAATGTTCAATTCCAATGAATTTTGAAATGTCCACTTCCAATGAGTTTTAAAATGTCCAATTCTAATGAATTTTAAAATGTTCAATTCCAATGAATTTTGAAATGTTCAATTCCAATTAATTTTAAAATGTTCAATTCCAATGAGTTTTAAAATGTTCAATTCCAAATAGTTTTAAAATGGTAAATTACTAAGAGTTTTAGAATGTTCATTTCGAAACAGTTTTAAAATGTTCAATACCAATGAGTTTTAAAATGTTCAATTCCAAAGAGTTTTAATATGTTCAATTCCAAGAGTTTTAAATGTCTAATTCCAAAGAGTTTTAAAATGTTCAATTCCAAAGAGTTTTAAAATGTTCAATTCCAAAAGAGTTTTTAAATGTTCAATTCCAATGAATTTTAAAATGTTCAATTGCAAAGAGTTTTGAAATGTCCAATTCCAAACAGTTTTAAAATGTCCAATTCCAAACAGTTTTAAAATGTTCAATTCCAATGAATTTTAAAATTATTAATTCCAAAGTTTTTTGAAGCGTTCAATTCTAATGAATTTTAAAATGTTCAATTCCAATGAGTTATAAATCGATCAATTCCAATGAGTTTTAAAATGTTCAATTCCAATGAATTTTAAATGTTCAATTCCAATGAATTTAAAAATGTCCAATTCTAATGAGTTTTAAAATGTCCAATTCCAAACAGTTTTAAAATATTCAATTCCAAACAGTTTTAAAATGTCCAATTCCAATCAGTTTTAAAATGTTCAATTCCAAACAGTTTTAAAATGTTCAATTACAATGAATTTTAAAATGTTCAATTCCAAAGAGTTTCAAAATGTCCAATTCCAAACAGTTTTAAATGTCCTATTCCAAAGTTTTAAAATGTTCAATTCCAAAGTGTTTTAAAATGTTAAATTCCAATGAGTTTTAAAAATGTTCAATTCCAATGAGTTTTAAAATGTTCAAATCCAAAGAGTTTTAAAATGTCCAATTCCAAACAGTTTTAAAGTGTTCAAGTCCAAACAGTTTTAAAATGTTCAATTCCAATGAATTTTAAAATGCCCAATTCCAATGAATTTTAAAATGTTCAGTTCCAAATCAATTTAAAAATGTCCAATCCCAAAGAGTTTTAAAATGTCCAATTCCAAAGAGTTTTAGAATGTTAAATTCCAATGAGTTTTAATAATGTTCAATTCCAATGAGTTTTGAAATGTATGTTCAATTCCAATGAATTTTAAAATGTTCAATTCCAAAGAGTTTTAAAATGTTCAATTCCAAAGAGTTTTAAAATGTCCATTTCCAAAGAGTTTTAAAATGTGTGAAAAGTATAAGATTGCTGGAATTGCCTAAACATCTAATCAGGTCATCTTCGTATGCATACAAAAATGCTAGCAAAAATTCATTTGTATACATTGACTCGTTCTTGTCCAATATTGCTATAAATCTTCTCGGGACAGACAGACTTACAGAAGTCCCGATGTACGAATGGACTGGACCAAGTCATTATGCCCCCACTGATTCACATAGGCAAGTGAAACTCGGTTGACTTGTTTATATTTATTTATATACATATGCACCTAATTCGATCAGACTTCCTTGCCATTTAGTTATTTTGATAACATTTACCAGTGGATGGCATACGTGTTTTGCAAACACAAATATAGTTTATAAAGTTAGTCATGTAGTCAACTTGTAAAAGTTAGTAAGTCATAATGAATGCAATAAATAGGAAGATAAAACTTACTTTTTGTTTAAATGGATCTGAACCTAATAATTGGAGACATGAACCTAAAAGTGTATTGAATTTTATTTCTTTGCATTAATCTATTATTAAGTAAATAAAGAAATTGGCAAACAATATTATTTTTGTTATATATTTAAAAATATTAATCAGATATAGTGATTAACTTAACTTAATCCTGGGGTTGAAAGAATCTATGAGATGTGTATATGTCTGAGAGAGAGAGAGAGCATTTTGAGACGATCCCTGACCAAAAGAAATGGATCTACATCACGTCCCACTGTAATTGTATTCCAAGGTTCCACGAGTCTATACACAGAGACGAATGAATGATGCACGTTGTTTTAGATTTGGTCTTACAATGCAAAACATTTAAGCAAAAGTGAAAACAAAATCTAGTTAAAACTTTATTGTTAGTATTGCAATGAATATCAAATAAGTTCGGAAACTTGTAGATGACGCAAAGATTGCATAAACGTCACATTTACTTTATAATAGTGAACTCTGCTGGTTTATCGTTGGAAACGACAGCCTGAGGACGTCCAGTGCATTCATGTATTCGAAAGAAATAGAAGTCGATAAAAAATATTGAAGTGGTTAGAAATATATAAATAAAGAAGTGTGGCTTAACAGTTTCCTTCAGCAAGTAATTTGAATTCTGTATATTCTGTAGCTCGACAAGCTCTCTCTCTCTCTCTCTCACACACACGCATAGTGATCGATTTCCTAATGGGTAGAAAAGGCAGCTGCCTAGGCGGTAAAATTCAAGGGCGGGAGATTTTAAAGTACGAAAATGTGACTTTGTTAACAAATGCATTTATTTTGTAAAAGAAAAGCTCTAGTTACATTTTTTTCTATTTTTTTTTTTTTTGGCGCAAAGACCTTTAAAGGCTCTGGTTCTAAGGCTTTGTTTTTCTTGGGAGGGGGCTGCAACTCTGACACTGCCCAGAGGCGGCAAAATCATAAATCCATCACTACACAAACCCTACCTTCTTTAATCGGAAATAATACCTACTCTTAATTCAATATGGTCAATAGGTCAAGGCATCTTTTAGCATGATATTTTTTGGGTCATTGTGGTGTTATTGTTGTTCTTGTTGTCGTCAGCTTTGTCGCCGTCCTTTGTATCTTGCAGGTGTCCTATTACAAGTTACTGAATTATTACCCATGTCCGATAAAAAAGGGTAAGTTTTTCTTAGATGTACAAAATTTTCCTACGGATATCTTTGTGAAACCCACTTACGAAATAGCGTAAGGTTTTCTAACGGTTAAACTTACGAAAATTCTGTACGTAAACTTACGTTGCTTCGCGAAACGGGGCCCATTTGTGTCTGCACAATTAGGTACATCATCGGCATAAAGCAAGGTTAAACTTTGAGGCTTAGCTTGTGTATAACTATTCCTTTTTCACAATTAGTACGGAGCCTTGTCAATAAATACTTTAAAGAAAGAGAGAATAATACAGGACTCAAGATGCAACCTTGCCTAGCTCCTCTAGTTCATCACTTTATAAAGTGTATTGATGAGAGAAATGTCCCGATAATTTGAGATTTCTATTTCCATTCTTATATATTGGACACTTAATGCTATTTGACCATTCACCCTAGGGACCTCACCGGAATCAAATATATCATTACACAACGTATTCAGAAAAGAGACAGTGGAATCTATGCTCATTTGATAGAAATTTACGTGAAGGCCATCGGGATCTGGAATTTTATTTTTAATCTATTGAATGATAGCAACAATTAGCAATAGGCAAATTCAAATTATTGATATCACTATCTTCTACTTCATCCAAAATATCCATATGTGATATATTTTCCTCTAAGCTGTCCATGTCCATTTGGAATACATCTTTGAAATAATTGTACCACTGTTTAATAGACACTGAAGTATTCAAGCAAACATTGCTCTTCAAAAGATTCCAAGTGTTTTTAAGATCAGCCTAATGTTGATTTAAAGAATTAGGTTCTTGATGTATTGCATCCAGGGACTGGCAAACATCGCTTAAAGTCATGGCAGCCTTGGCAGCCTGGGTAATGCGGACCTCACCAGAATCAATATTACTTCAAGTACTGATGCACTTTGTTCAGTCAGACTAAATAGTCTGAATTTGGCAAAATTCACCACGTTATATTGTAGATGCCTTTGTTTTAAAAATCCACAGATAGATCATTTGTATGGTTAACTATTATTATGTATTTGATCTTGCGTAAGCATACATTTTCTTAAACGCTTAAAAAGTCCAATAATTCATGCCAATGTCATAAAATGCTCACAAGGACACTTTCAAACTTTTCTTATTTTTTTTTCTTTCTTTATCACGCTTGTTTTCAATGATGCTGCGTTTGTCTCTTCCGTCATCAAATATCTGTATAATGATTCATCATAAATGTGACTTATTCGTGGACGTCAGATCATATAAATTACAGAGGGGCAGATTTCTTAAGCAGATATGTACAGTTAAGCGTTTGCTCTCCTATCCCCTCTGGAGCAGCATTCTTGATTATGAGGAAATGACTGTTAATTTACTATATTTTTGTGGAATAAGAGTCTTCGGGAATAGTGTGATTCCACCGACACACGAATTAAAGAATCTGACGATATAGAAACAACAGGACTCTTACCAAATCCACGAATTTAGGTACTGACCACAGAAATATGCTGTCATAGTATAGTGTCTTTCATATTCACGAGACAAAATGCAACACACTATTCCTTTAATCTCAACTATCTGTGATTTTATTGGCAAAGCATTCATTTTGAAGAGTCAATCAGTTTTATACATCATGAGCACTTTAACCAAAAAATTGCCAAGAGAAACATTTTTTCCTCGATTTAAGAGATGGAACTTATGGAGACACTAGCAAGGTACATGTATCTTACTTATTTTTCTGAGAATACAAAAAAAAAACAAAATTGGAGTACTGCCCGGCAGAGTGCTAATTTTTACAGTAGACGCACAACAATAAAACATATATATTTGAGTCCCTGGCCAATTCTGAGCTGAAATTATATGATCCGCTTCTATTTGTAGTGGGTTATGGCACTTCAAGTCTTGTGGCCAGAAATCTGCTTCGGCCTAAATCACCACTCGGATGTTTCACTGACTTTGGTTCAGCTGAAGTTTGGTTTCAGCTACATTTTAAACAGAATCCGTTTCTTTTAATCTTAACAAAGGTCACCAACGCACAAAAAGAACAAATTAAAACTGAACCGATTGTCTGGTCACCGTGCCAAAGCACAGACCCGAATGCTCTTTTCATTTTGGTTACATCGTCTGGAGCTTTAGGCTACAAGCGATTATTATCGTTTCACGACGGCGGCATGGATGTTTCAGTCTAGTAGATTCTAAAAATTCATTATTTACTAGATCCCAAGAAAAAGACGAAGGAAACAAGTACTGTACAACACTTTAAATTCGTTGGGTTCCAATTTTCCTGGATGAGCTAGACCACGAATTTAAAGTCACGACGAAATATTAACCAAGCCGACGATCACCCCCACCCCCGTCATAAGCAATTGAAAGGCATCACCTGTTTCTTGATTTGTTTTAATACCACGGCAATCTATAGTGGTAACAATGCGAAATATACATTAGGATAAGTACATGAGTGACGAAGAACACTTGGAACTGACTGGTAACAATTTAATTCGAATACAAAATTGTATAAACATGAAAAGTCGTATTAGGTTGTAATGACTATCTGATGTGTAGTAATAAATGCAGATATACTCACTGTCCGTGTCTTTCTTTATTTCCCAAAGCACATTGTATTCCAATTTATAAATACATTTTTGCACATGTCAACTAACGGCTAAATAAACAATCGGCAGATTAGTTCCGCTTTCTCAAAGTTCATTTCAATCAGGTCTCTCCCAAGTGATGCTTTGTCGTGTATACAGATAAGCCGCTTTGCTTGAATTGGCTTACGGGTAGAAGTTTTCAGGTCAACCAAGACCTGATTTGAGTGTACATGTCCACTGTCCGTATCTTTGCAGTTTATGTTTTGCATATTTTGTAACAATTCCTTCAGCAAGAGCCATCACCATACGCGCATCAATAACACCGTCGTTCATCCGATCTTAACGGATCAAAATTTGGACCACAAGGTCAAAGTGACCCAGGAACAAGGGGTTCCCACGGGGTGATTTTGACAGGATTTTTTTCGAACAATAGAGGTTTACAGTCATGAGCATAATTCATGCGCCTAGTCCCTAATTGTCGAGAACTTTATATTTTAATATCGATCTTTAAGAGCACGCGAGAACCTAATTACTTAAGATTACAATAGTGGTATTAAATGTTTTAGCTCAGACATGTGTCGAAAAAGAAGTTGTCATTTTCTTTAAGATCTCCGCATTCACTCCAGATTTTAGCAATGAAATATCTTAATGAATCAACTTACTAACTGCTGTACGGATTAAACCTGCAAATGCGTGGAAATGAATGTCGCTATAAACCTTTACAGAGACATATGCTATGCATCGTTGTTTTTTTTAATGATAGATCCACGAAATAAGGTACCCAGGAATATGCACTTTTTACCTAAACCACGAAATTTGAAACCCACGAAAATAAAGTGTTACACAGTATATGAGTTTCATGTTTAATAGATTGTATATTGAATATCAATCCTATGTTAACCGTTTTAGTCAACGGTCAACGCAGAATGCGTACGCAATACGTTTATTTCAGTTCTGCTTCTTCAAATGTTGAATACATGGACAAACTTAACAAGATTTCCTATAATCTCCAACTCCTTCTTTTTAGGCGAAGTTCCATTTTTCTTGTTTCGATTTAAAGATTTCAAAGTTCCATTTTTCTTGTTTCGATTTAAAGATTTCAAAATTCCATTTTTCTTATCTTGTTTCGATTTAAAGATTTCAAAACTTAGTTAAGATGTCACCATATACAAACGTTACATTTATCAACTGGTGCTTTTAATATGTAAAATGGTGCAGTGAATACGACTTTACATCTCAAGTGTCAGGACCTCGGACGTTTCTCCAATTATTTCCAATACTGGCATTGTGACAAAAACAAGATTTGAGAGACTCGGTTGATTGTTAAAAGTTCTTTGAACTAAGTTAAATAATTATATTGCTTACTTGTGAATTTCGAAGCGTCGGTCACAAGTACACGTATTTCAACACCAGATTTAGCAAGTAGGTGCAAAAAAGTACGACAGCAAAACGGCAGTTATCCAGTACCTTTTGAATCTTTATAAGGTTTGGCATTATTGGGTACTCTATTTTCGTTGGTTGCTTGTAAAATTAGTATATATTTTGCAGAAAGGAAATTAAAATTTTATGTTATACTGGAGGGGTAGACACACATATCAAATACATTACTCATTTAACAATTGCAAAGGGAATTATGTGACCGACTTTTTTAATTAGTCCTTTATAGTTTTTTAAAGAGTCAGAGAGCTCTTCAATCCGTTTGATTAGCATCACGTTGGTTATAATTTGAGGCTGGGCTTCTTTTACATAGCTTTCAGTCTTTTTCTAATATGATTATTACTACACAAAGGTTGTGATCTATTAAAATGACTTTTTTTTGAAGAGCTGTAACAAATAAATTTATTGCATAAATATCAAAATTGGCTGTACAAAAAAGACATGGATATCAGATACAATTGGCCTTACAATCTTTTCAATCCAAAGTACATGTAACAAGGTCAAGATGTTGTCTTCACTGGTTTCTCGTGCTGTTCAATGTTCTGTGTTCATCAAGGCACAAGAGAAAACAGTACAGAAAATATATCACATATGTTTGCATCTTACCGTGTGCCTGAGGCAGACCAAATTATCATTGCACATCCACAGTGTATAACCGCACAATGTTTCTTTACATGTTGTACGGATTGTTTGGGTGCTGTATTTAAGTATCCATGAATGCAGCTGTAGAATTCTCAGAAATTTAAAAAAAAAAAAAAAAATTAAGAATCATTTTCTCTATTTAGTTTTGATGCCGCAATTTTTCAACGACTATACTGATAAAAACTGGTCACATATGAAGCCAACAACTGCAGTTTTAATTAATTATCCTGAAATTCCTGCTGCACTATATGCTGACCAGGGAAGGTTTATTTTAATATTGTTACAAGAAAAATAGACACCACAACAAAATACTAAAGATGTACTCTAAACAGTCCACACTAATCAACACTACTGTCACTGGTGAACTAGAATTGGCTGTAAATGGCTATTTTCAACTGTACGGGTGGATTCTTTATTTGTTTGGATGATTTTTAATAAATAGGTTTTTGCAAATCAATTGGGGGTTTCAAAACACAGTTGTACAGCTTGCTTGCGTTTATTCAAAAAATATCAAGTGCTTAAAATGGAAAGGAAGTCTCACAGGATGTAGAAACGTTTCAATATTTTTGATTACCGGTGCAGCTTTTAAGTGTAAACAGACCGGAAGACAAAACCCATCAGACATGAAATTTTCATGTCATTCCTAAAGATCTTCTTGAAAATGGAAAAATGAATTAAAACCAACCCCGAGAATGACAGATTAACCATCGGAGTTATGAAGACCATCCTACTGAATTCAGAACATGCATGAATACTGAAAGACCATACAAGTAACAGCACTGAGGCTCCCGTTGATATTCATCCCAAACATATCATCTACTCAGGAACTGTAGAAAGGCGTGCAATTGAAGAAATGCTAGGTGTGAACATTCGATGAAATCAATAATTATACTTTGAAAAATTCGAAACAAGTTTCCAAAATGTTTACTAGCTATGGAAACATGATAGACATTCCCAGTGGCGACGCGAGGGTTCGAAGCGCCCGGGGACAGTTCTTTAGAGGCGCCCCTGACGAGGCGCCCGGGGGCAATATTCACTAGTGGCGTCCAAACTTTGCCACAGTGAACAGATTTTTGTCAGTTGCCAACAACCTCAACCCCCCCCCCCCCAATCTTAGCCCCGGTTACAGCTGCGGTAAAAAAAACTCCCAACGGAGCCCCCACCCCTCGCGCGGGGGGGGGGGGGCACAATTGACCCCCCTCGCGTCGCTACTGTACATTCCTATGGCTGAAACTCCATTTTTAAAAATGTATTTTTACCTTTTTATGAGGTTGTTGAATAGTGACACACCCCAACGACAAGTACGTTCAATGAGATACAGTGAGTTAACACGACGATTTTGGAGTGTAGAATACAACTGTTGTTATGGATAGTTCACGAGATTCACGAGTGGTTTTAAATATATCAGGCACGAGTTAGACAGTTCAGCCAGTAGTAGCGGTGCATTTAAAGCAAATCGAATAAAAAAATCAACTTTGCAGTTGTCTCAGCTTTGACAATACGGAACCTGGTACACTGACAGACGGATCGGACAGATCTATTTTCAAGTTGACATAATTCGAAAATAGATATTCAGCTTGTCCGGCTTTTGTCTGCCAAAAATGTACTGTGTTTGCGAGATAATTCAAAGAAATACCCTTCATTTTTAAAAAAAAAAAATTTCCACTTTAAATGCAGTGGTGCGATGGAGTCAATTTTGTCTTAAGCTGCCACCTCTGGGAAGTGAGCAAACTGGCCTCAAAAGACAAGTGTTTGCTTAACATACGTTCATTATTATCATAATTTGGTTTATGGACCCTTGAAAAAAGTGGTTGTTTAATACTGGTTATTGCTTAATACAGGTGACATTTAATCTGGTTTCACTGTATTTATTGCCTCCTGTCCACCGTTACGTATGTGTCAAGTTCCTTCGCACTTTTACTGCACAAATAAAATACGACAGGCTTAATCAAATGCACTTAGAGCTGATCTGATTAAATTTTCATATTCTTTCAATAACTTCTGCAATTTGTATAACTCTTTCCTTGTGTTTGGACTTAGATTTCGGGTTAAAACTCCTTAGTAGCATGGCACAAAAATGACCGGACGTGCATAGATGAAATTTCATATGGTGATTTATGTGCGCATGTAGATTTCCAAGCTGTATTAGCTATGATTGCAATGTGGTGTGTGTGTGTGTGTGCTTGGTGGCTGCATGTCAGTACAAAAAATTGACTGGTCTTGTTTTTGATAGATGCTAAATTTGTCACATATTGGCGTCCTGACGTTTTTGTTGGACGTTAAGCTTTTATTTGAGTATTAATGGTCTTAATATTGCTTTAAGACGACAAAATTATCTTCCCGCACCCCCCTCTTTCAGTAACGCAATATTTCTTGTACATTTCCTTTAACAATGGATACGAATCATTATTACGGAGACCTCCAAAAGGAACTAAACAGAATAGTATATACAAGTAAGTATATACAAGTAACGCGGTGTCAAGAAATCAAATAGTACAAGCGATGACAATCGGGTCATTTGTATCTCACCTTATGTCAAGATTTTGTTTAAATATCGCCACATTTGGATTTAAAAAAATACCCTGGAACAAGATAGAGTCAAGGTGATAGAATCGTGCTTCATTTAACACCGATTCTGCTGTTCTGACCATGTCTCCTTGTGTATGTAGCCTAAACTTGTATGAGGAAACAGTACAGAACGACAGCACACATAATACGCTTATGCTCTGTTACTGCCCTTTCTTGAATGAAGTCTAATACCATAAGCTAAAATATTGCCATAAGAACGAGCACACGATCTTGGGATGTTCGTCTTCGATTTGTCGCACATGCTTTCTGTGATGGCCGCACGCTTATTAATATATTTTCATATGTGGTAAAAGGAACGATGAAAACGTGTAGCTGCTTAAATATAGTCAGTATTTATAATACGGGGTTTTATGCGCCGTATTTATAGCGATAGCACGTGTAGCAACAGTGTTTGGCCACGTCCGGATTGTTACAGTTTTCTATTCCGTACTCCCGGAGGTAATTTCCGCAATCCAAAATTCCTCTTCCGGTACTGAACTGCACCGGACTGTCCCCATATTCGCAACCTTAAAAACAGGAATGACGTGAGAAATTGAAGGAATGGCTGTAAAAACATTTATTACAAATGTGCGAGAGAACAAACATAGGCATCAACGTAATTGTCACTAATTAACAAATTTCAAGAACATGATGTTAGGATAGGAACTTGAAACAAATAAATCTGAATTTCATATTGTTTATGTATTTGGATAATGTTCATTCTTGTAAACTTTTTGTTACATGGCAGACGAGAACAAATACCAGAAACTTTAATGTAAGAAGTAAGAAAGTTTCCTTTGAAAGGACCTAAAATCTTTGGAGACATTACTACTGTATTCTTTTAATGAGATTTTTGTTAAATCATGTCAAACGAGCCCAGACTGAATGAATGTGATGATTTAAGGAAGTGATGACTTAAGTCCCAATGTATATATGATATATATCACTATTCTTGCTTTTGGCGAAGTTCTGTTTAATTTCATTGATCCCTAAAGATTTGTTTTTGGATGCAAAAGGATCGATGGTTTAATAAGAAAATACATGCCAGTTGAGCATCAAACAAAAGAATGTAACACAATATAGGAATTTTTTTATACATTTTTAAGACACAAATGATATTGTATAGGATGTTTTATTTTCAAGTTTTTCTGTGTTTATTGTGGGGCTTTTTGTGTGTATTTAGTGAGTATTTTTCTTTGGCAAAGAACCCATATTTCTGGAAAGCATTAATACTAGCTTACACTAGTTTTGCACTGTGTTGTCCTTAACGTTGAAGGAAACCACTGAAATTAAAAAGTTGTGTACTACTATTTATCACGTTATATTTTGAATGAAGTTCACTGGAAATTATTCTTAAAATTCTTGCAGTTACAGAAAAATATCTCACCTACAGACATGCTGTGAAAATGTTTTAGCTAAATGCAAAGTTCTTGTTTGTAATTTGCTTTTTATTTTTGGACTCCTAGTCATGCAGATAGTCAGAAAATGTACAAGCAGCACATGGAACTAATTTTAACTGTTGTACTTGCTACTAACTCAGTTCAGCAAAAGGTTACATACATCAAGGCAATAGGCTACGATTTCACTTTACATACATCAAGGCAATAGGCTACGATTTCACTTTACATGCATCAAGCCAACAGACTACGATTTCACTTTACATGCATCAAGCCAATAGACTACGATTTCACTTTACATGCATCAAGCCAATAGACTACGATTTCACTTTACATGCATCAAGCCAATAGACTACGATTTCACTTTACATGCATCAAGCCAATAGACTACGAATTTACTATGAGACTTTAGTTATGAACTATAAGTCTTAAATCCTGATCAGTCTGATCTGGATTTCATTAACATAATTGGAGTTCAGGACATAAATTTAGAATCCATCTGTGCAACTTGTATCTAGATTCCACTCTGAAGGCATCGATAAAAGTTCGTGTCCTCACGACATTGGTGTTCCTTGTCCTCGAGCCTATCAGATAATGTGTTGCAATATCGTGTTATGGAGAGTTATCATTAGCAACGATATGTTCCGAATGCTGTTTATCACTTTCAGCAGAATCAAAGTTGTTCTTTAATTTGCAAATCAAAAGGTCAACAGAACATGACCTCATATCGGTGCCTGCCATATTTACTAATTGATAAGAAGATCTTGATTTTAATCAGATTGGTCTAGATTATATAACGTTAGCTGTCGGAAGATAAGACAATAGTTCCTTTTGGAGTTCCATTTTCAGCTCATAAATACTTTTGTTTAAGACCTTTATCTACATTTACACCAACAACTGTCAATTATTTCGTCTCTCGGGGACTTCTAAGGAACAAAGATCGTGGGAGAGATTGTTAAGTTTGACGGTTTCCTCATTTAAAGATCAGATATGCCTCAGTACGAAGCTAGTCACCAATAGTCCATTAAGAAAGACTATTACTCCAAGGACTTCCAAAATATTATTAAAAAAAACAAATTAGGATCTAACTCGGAAAATGTTTCTGTCTTTGTTACGAAATCGTTCTGTGCAAAAATAAAAAAGGTTTAATGATATTTTAACTCTCCTGCAGGCAACTTTTAAGTCCGTCTTCAAAGATCAAAGTTGAAGGCAAATTGATAATCTGTCCAATTCTTTTTTTATGCTACAATTTTTTGAAGGATGCATGAAGCAGTAGCTAATCGACGAAATGTGTTGACCTAAAATAATTTTTTTATACTCACTCTCTGTCGAATAACTGTACCGAAAGGAGTTGATAACTTTGGTGGAGCCAAGTAGAAACCAATACAATTAAAAACGCACACACAGGCGCACGCACGCACAAAATCATTTTAAAAATTAAACAGATTTAAAAAAATAAAAAAATATACACATACTGTAAAATGGAAAATATTCGTGCGAGTTAGATTTTGTGGTATGGGAGTGAACAGGATGATTTTCGAGGTCATACTGTTTACCTTTACACCCAATCTTCAATACTATTTTTTTTTTTGTAAAAGATATAAATTCGTAGGTATTCCATACACATGAAAGCGAAATTAAATCCTCCGCGAATATTTCCCAATTTAAAGTAAATAAATAAATAAATAAGACAAGTTTACCAGGAATAGTCTGGGTTATTCTCTCGCGGAGGCTTTTACAGGTGGCGCAGCATACCTCTCGGACGGCTGATTGATAACAGTTGATCCGGAGTCTTCTGTTTGAGTCAAATGGTTGACACAGATCCGGACTCTGGTTACCCCACTTACAGTCTGAGGAGGAAAATGGAGTGCATTAACCTTTAACTCAAAAGAAATAAAGCCTATACCGCTTAGTATATTTACAATAGACAACTGTGAGCAATGTTTCCTATTTTCTAAATAGATGTTATACATGAATTCAATAAAAAAATGTTCAGGGAAAAAAAAGATTGTACTCAATTTACCTATCACAGCAACCAATATTTCCAACATGGAAAGAGAAACAGCTTTCATTCAACGCACATGACAAGATGTTTTCTCTTACATTACATGTATCTTCTAATATACTCTCTCTCTCTCTCTCTCTCTCTCTCTCTCTCTCTCTCTCTGTATATATATATATATATATATATATATATATATATATATATATGAATACAGTTCTGCACTGCAATCGGTTCCATCATCAGGTGGAGATCCCCTTTCCTAACGAGTTTCGGCGCTGACTTACAACGCTCTCCAGGTCTCCTAGGGTGCGCCGACTTAGTTGATCAGACTTTTTTCATCACTCCTCTCTCTTCCGCCAAATCCAATGTGAGGCTTCCTCGGCCTGTTTGCCAACATTGGTGACTAAATTCCTGCGGCTAGGTCCTGTAATCCCGATGACTCCCAAGGCACGCCAACAGGTCTGTGCTGTAAAGCCACGGCCTCCTATTTCCACCGGTAGATTCCAGGCCTTCCTTCCATTATGTTGGCACTCAGGGATGAGTAGCTCATACTTGGCCAATTTCATCTCATGGGTCGACTCCATTCCAACAAAATCACCTGCTTGGTACCGCCTGACCACAGTACAATATCAGGTCTGAAGTTGGTGTTACAGATGTCTCTTGGGAACTTCAGCTGTCCATTTACATCTGCCTGCATTTCCCAATCCTGCGCTTTTGTCAAGATGCCTCTTGCTTCAGTCTTTTGCCTTTGTGTGTCACCGCTTCTCACAAAGCTGATAGAGTTGGAACCGCTTTTCACTTAGTGTTTCTTTCTCCTGGCTATAACCATACTGGCAGCAATCTCAGCAAGCACTTGGTCATGGCGCCAACGATAACGACCATCTGTCAGAGGTACATTGCAGGATGACAGTACTTTCTCTAAATCTGCAAGTCTCCCACAAAGTTTACTGTTTGGGTCATCAGTTAGTTCCCATGTCTTGAGGTTTGTTGATGTAGGGAGAACATCATACACTGAGCGTAAGAGGAAGCTGATCTTCTGATCATCAACTCTCCAGACGTAGCTCCGACAGTTTCCTCGACCTCGCAGCTTCCCAGCATAGCCAATCTTCCTGCTTCCTCATGCCGATAGCTTTAACTTGCCTGTCCTCCTCTTCTGCAAGATGTACTCCTTTCTGGACCGTGGCACGCTTCTCTTTGGTGCTTGCTGCTTGCCATGTAGGCCTACCATTTCACTGTGTCTCAGTCTGGATTATATCTCTTCGACTGAATTTGCTGCTACCCACTTTCTACCTGTCCGTACCTCCACTACTGCTTCTCTCACCTTCTCATCTGCACTGTCTTTCAACATCATCACCTGCTTGACCTTGGTCACCTTGAACTCCTCTGTCACTAATGATAGTGGTAACTGAAGCTTGCTGCCGGTACTGTACAAACCGATACTACTGAAGCTCCTTGGCACTCCCATATATCGTCACAGATATGTATAGAACATTCTCTCAACTGCTTCTACGGCCGTCAATGTGACTTGGTAGAATATCATGCTGGTAACACCAGGCCTTGTACTTCCCAGGTAGCCCACTCTTGTCTATGGATTGCATCCAGTCTTTGGCTTGTCGCTTCATCTATGCCACACTCTCACTGTCATTCATGGAGTACTTAAACCAACGTGCCGAGGCTCTTAACTGGCTGCTCACTAAGTGTTGGTATCAGTTCCTCTCCTATTTTGAACCTGTATTTATTTTGCACCTTTCCTTTATTCAGGACCAGACTTCTTGACTTAGATAACTTAAGCTTCATTCTGGCCCAGCTGATCAGGTCTCCAAGATCGTCTAACATCCACCTACCTTCTAGCACTGACTTGGATGTAATTGTCATATCATCCATGAAGGCCCTTTTTGGACGCTGCGGAACGCCAGATGACATAATTGGTCCTCCGCTCATCTTCTCTGCTGACTTCACAAGGAGATTAAATATATATATATATATATATATATATATATATATATATATATATATATATATATATATATACATCTCTCTCTGTCTCCATATGTAATCTTTCTCTCTCTCTCTCTCTCTCTCTCTCTCTCTCTCTCTCTCTCTCTCTCTCTCTCTCTCTCTCTCTCTCTCTCTCACTCAATATATAACACAAATCTGAAGAAGGAAAAATTAAATGGTGTAACTCCTCATTGTATGCGTGGATACAGAATAGAGCAAAAGTATTTGCTCGCGGTAGAGAAGAAATATTGATAGCATGAGTAGCTGTATTGTAGAAGTAGTCATCGTCGCAGTTGCGGTCTTAGTTGTCGCAAATGTCCACGCTATCGAAGTTGTAAAGGTAGCAGCAGTAGAAGCAGTAACAACAGATGTAATAATATCATCAGTAGTAGTGGTAGTAGTAGTAATATTAGTAGTACTGCTAGTAATAGTTGCAGTGGTGTTGAGGGTGAAGATGGCATTCATTGTTGTTACTGTTATTGTCAGTTGGTGACTGCATTGATGTCGTTGATACGTGTTGTGGCAGATATTCATGTAGAAACGATGTAGTCAAAAACAGCAGTTAGAGCTGGTGATATTAATAGGTTACTAGTAATTATTAATGATCAGTTATACATTATCACTTATTAATTCACGCATAACTATAGACAGATGGTTTGCAAACCTTCACTTGCAAGAGAAAGTGAATATATGCTTCTGAAAAAAGTATTGGCACATCTCAAACATTACTGATAAAGCAACTTCTTACCTGGCTGTGATTGATCGACCAGGCGGGGACACGTAACACAGCAGAGCCGCTGATTTTCTCCCATGTAACATAAGTGAGGTCTCTGACGAATGAGTTGACACCTGGGAGTAAGGTCGCCGTACTCACATCCCAGCCTCCCATCTGACATGTACATTAGAAAAATGTATTCAAATTAGTTTATCAAATAACTAATCCTGAGCGAAATTTAAATGCATTAAAAACATTTGTTAATACGGCATCGCTTGTTTACTTTATAGACATATATGTCTGAGGTAAATGCAAACTTTCTAGTCCAATCCAACCTCAGTTAGTCATGTCAATTTACAGAAGAATCTTGCAAAATATGATACAAACATGCCATTTGGTACAAAGTGAAAATCAGGATGCCCTGCGAATTCAACAAAATCCAAGCTGACATAGCTTTTATTTTGTCGTATGAAGTCATAATTCAGCATTGTCTGACTCAGTATAGTGTCCTGGCGTAAATATCTCATAGAGGTGACCAAAACATTTTCAGTTCACAAATATCACTTCCGGGTCAGTAATCCCGGTCTATTTTAAAAGTATTATTCCTCTCTTGCTTTGGTTGTGATCATTGGTTTAAATTTAGGCATTCTTTGTACGAATTGAAAGGAAGTGGTTTATTCTTTCGAATATATATATATATATATATATATATATATATATATATATATATATATATATATATATATATATATATATAATTTTGGTTTTCATTTCTGCTTTTATGTGAGAAAGACTCCTGGGGGTGACACTGAGGAACAATAAGGTAAAGTCCTGCTTTTGAAACCTCATAAACAAATCATTAATGAGGAGGTGACAATTACAAGGTTGATCTAAGAACTGTTTTCTCTCTATTTCTTCTCTTTACTGATTCTTTTAATTTGACACAGATTTATCTTTTCTGGTACAATGTCAATCTCCAACACAAAGATATATTTGCTTTTTCATTTAAAGAGATGCTTTGAAACATTTGCACATATTTACTCACTACACTCTGCAACCGTAGTCTTTTTCGTGAAACGACTCAATCAATCCGACAATCACTTTAAAAGGATAAATTTGCTATCAGTTTAGACCTGAGATATACCTAAATGCACCCTTATATTCACTAACCATCAGTATAATACCTCAAAGTTGACTTCCAGGGGACGGTGTACCAGTTTTGAAAACTACTCTTTGGCCTAAACCTTAGTCCTTCGGTTTGAACATTGGATTGCATGATATCCTACTTCTGGACGAGGTCTTCATCAGCAACTGTGGCAATTGTGGCCTATGTGGATGACGTTTTACAGAAATACTCGCAATGTACAAGTTTACCCTGACATATGAATACTGAATGCGGTAGCGGATCTGTTGTATCTGAAACTGCTGTTTAAACATCCACTGAGCATGACACTTCTAGCTCAATGGCGCCAATTTGAGCATGCTTTGACTACCAGTTGTGATAACAAGCAATTTGAAGTTTTTTCATGGGTCAGTGCTTAAGTCAGAATCGGATATCGGCAGGAGAACCTCTGGACCACTGTCATCTCCCTCATATCCAGCCTGATATATCAGTATGCATGGACACCGCCACGGACGACTGAGGCGCCCATCCTGTGCCGCATTTTGCCACATTCGCTAGTGGAACCCAAAGGCAAGTCTTTCAAAACATCAATGTGTTTCATATGAAGACCGCAGCAAATGTATTTCAATCATAGCAGAATGTTCTAGGTGTGGAGTATTGATGACCATGTCAGATACTAGAGTTTTCAAATACATCGACAAGCAAGGACGAGCAAAATGACCAGGCCATTGTGTTTTGTTTAAGACTTTCTCCGTGGGTGATCTACTCGTTTAATCATGTTGCAAGTCCGTCACATTCAGTGCAAACTCAATGACTGTCACGAAGAGGCCCAACACTGTACACAGAGTTGTCTTTCCACCCTTCTGTCTCTCAACGGATTTCTTTCCCTATGGAACCCGCCGTAGGTAAGTTGTTAGAGTGTCAGACACGTAACCCAAGAGTCGCGGGTTCAATATCCGCCCAGGTCAGCCCTGGTCATTTGCCTCGGTGTGTCCTTTTATACCCATTAATGTCTTAAAAGTGCTGTTAAAAACCAACCAACCAACAACTGTCCCTATGGCCGTCCAACAGTGGCAACAGACTTGTCTGTAAGTGGTGGAATCATAAACTCCACACCTTCATGTTGTCAGTCCCTGATTCAGAATCTCTAGCGGTGTATGATTTGTAAATCAGCTTGGAGGGGACCAACACCTAAACATATCCCTCCACGATTCTAATTTGGTCATATAGAAGGTGAAGAATAATAATTGACAAATTATTCTGACTGTTCCTTTCAGACTGGACAATCACTGGTCAACGATCTTGTCGCTATGATGACATATATCCGGAACAAATTCCAGCCATTCCTGAACATCTAACAACCAAGGACGAATATCTTTCATCTTTGACCAGACCGACATAATCTTCACACACACACACACACACACACACACACACACACACACACACACACACACACACACACTGAAAACATTGTGGAAAAAGCCATAGGCATTTTAGAAAATCTCAAAAGCTAGGGGGTCTTTCACTTGGAAGGCATACAAAATGAAGTGGAAGGATTCTGTACCTAGATGCGAGCACAAGGTCATTTGTCCTCTGCATTAGCTTACGAAGATTAGCTTACTTCTTCTTCTTTTTCTGGCTCATTGTGGACAAATATAACCGCCAATAATTATTATAGATTACCACTATATGAATTCCAACACATTCAGGCATCATATCAACATAGATATTGGCCATAATAACGATCTCCTCAGTCTCTTGGCCAACTTGAGCAGACCTAGATATTTTACTTTATTCTCTAAATAAATTCTGCTCAGGGTTCTCTGCCTAGCTCAGTTCATCCCAGATCAAGCCCGTGCACATGGCTACGTGGAGGTTTCTGTTCTATAAGATATAATATTAGGCACCCCTTCGTGGGCTATTAGTCCAACTTCCTAAACCTTTTTGAATGAGCTGAGGTTTAGGGACCCCTCCATGGGCTATTAGTCCAACTTACTAAACCAATTGAACGAGTTGAGGTTTAGGGACCCCTTAATGGGCTATTAGTCTAACTCAAACAAGAGAAAGCATAAGACTTTACGTAAGGCGTTCAGAGGATATTTCTTCACAAGCTCAAGTCATGGCTCAAGTTTGTGATTTTGTTTGTGACCCAAAAAGACATCTCATATATATATATATATATATATATATATATATATATATATATATATATATATATATATATATATATATATATATATATATATACCTCCTACAATGACGCACAAAAAAATATAATGTAATCTCTGCTTGCCAGGTTGCTGACAACCGTTTCGCTCGTAACCTGAATGCAAACGAGGTCATGAAGTCCAGAGTAGTGCATGAGCCGGTTGAGAGGAATTCCATCATGAACATTGCATTAGATATTCGATTAAGGCTTGTATTACCTGAAAACAAATTTATTTCTTATTCATTCACTTATTCATTCATCCGTTGTTCTATGTTTCATTTCATTCTTTCATTCGCGCATTAATCCGTTGTTCCACGTTTCATGTCATTTTTTCATTCACACATTCATCCGTTGGTTTCTTCCTTATTTCCTTTATTTTTTGATTTAATAATGACTCTGTTAAATGATATTTTGCTGCAGAAATATTTGTCGAAATTCAGTGCTGTAAAGTAATAATTTAACATGAGACGTCAGTAACGTTTTCTAAAACATTCAGCAGTATACAACCAAAGCAAGGGCGATTTGAACAAAACAGCACTAAATTAACATCTTGACCAATATCTAGCAAGTACAGCATATATCAGCTTTCACAGTAGTTCACTGACCATTTGGATTCCGGTATTGTGCGAGCTGCATTTGAATTACTGCGTACTTAGGTAGAATACGGCACTTGTTTGAGAGAGTTGTCTGACATGTAAATCGGGCACCTAGGCAGTTTTCAATAATAACATAAATACATTCCTATCAGTAAAACTAGGGATTTTCGCCCAGTTTTGACGAAATGCTCAATTTATGCTAAATATTGCTGTTGAAATATGGCCCCATGTATTCAATTTTTTTATACAAGAAAAACGTTGATTTTAAAGAAGTTGATATGCTTTGTGCTGGAGAAGCATAGTCAATAGGTCAATTTACTAGCATAGTCAATAGGTCAATATACTAGCATAGTCAATAGGTCGATTTACTGGCGCATTATCTTTTCAGTTCTGTACAATATATATTCTCAGTTAATGTAAATTTCATAATTTTAATCAGAAAAATTTCGCGGATTGTACAGAACCGAAGTTTAAAGCAATATATTTGACACCTTGATCTACAATGTGCTTTTAACGAACCGCAGCCATATTGAATCGTGGCGTCACAAGGCTTGATTCTGTAGCTAACATTATTCTAGACTTGATGACCTAACTTCATGCCTTATGGAATGCTGGTATCAGATGTTGCGTGATTCTTATCATATGTGTCGCTAATTGACCAGATTTAAACGGTATTTTCCCCTATCGTTTGTGGTTATTGTTCATAATTTCGTTAGCAGAAAAATCAAACGGGAGTAAAAAAGAAACTTAATCAAATGTCATCATGCAAACAAAGCAAAAACTAAAACCCTAAGGTTTCTGCCCTTTACTTAGTTTTCATTCATTTTACTACCCTTTTAGTGAGACTGTTACATGCGACTATGAAACTATTGCCTCTCCCTAATTGGTACTAGTCACTGTAACGAGCGACAACTCTTATGGAGTAGCAATAATACCGTGTGAGTTGCCTCCCTTTACCTGTCTGCTCTCTCTGAAACTGTTCGCACCGGTCACAGCAAATGTTCCTGTTCCTGTCCACATAACAATCAAACGGTTCGATGTTCCGACACTGGAATGATTTGTCCCCGTACTCACAACCTTGAATACAAAAAAATTTGTGTGAATGTGTGATACAAAATCTGTGTATCCCTAGTTACCTCTGACACTCCCTGCTTTTTTTTTTTAATCTTTCTACTGACTGTCACGGAATGAGATCGCTCCATAGCGAAATCGGCAAGCTGACTAAATTCCGGTCTTTTCCAAAACCGATCACTTCGATTTAGGCATTATCGGATTGCGGAATACATGCAAGATTTACTTACCTCCGAAACCAAAGAGCCTGACAACGTACAAAAACTAATATAATATAATAAACAGAAATAAAGAATTTAAAGCGGCCCATGACAGTCAATTTTATTATAAACAAAATTGTTTAAAAACATTCTCTCATTAAAATATGGAGAATACTTATAAAAAAAAAATTAAAAGATACGACTATCATTATTAAAATAGTCAAGTCACCCAAGATACAAATAAATTTCACTTAAGCCTTTCCATTTCCCTTCTGTCAAGTTTTGAAAATTTAAATAGCTCGTGTGTGTGTGTCTCTGTCTCTCTCTCTCTATATATATTTATCAGTAAATGAACTTGAAACTTGAAACATTAAAAATATAATTTATGCCCTGAAACTTTTCTTACTTAGAGCTTGCGTGGTTATTGATAAATTACAGTGTATAGTAAACAAAAATGCAAGCTTCCAAACAAAAATTTAGGTAATCATGGTTTTTTGTTTATTGTTGTAGTACTAATCTTCATTCGCGCGTAACTGACAAGACGTTTAATTAGGCTACGTTTTTGATAATTGTTGCAGTAGACCCTATCATTTTATCTATGCAAAGAGTTCCTATGTTTGACTACTCTCACATACAATATACCAAAGGGACGTAATTAATATTGGTCATATGGTGTATCAACACTGATGGTTTGTACTAAAACATTACAGTGGTTGGTTGAGTATTGATCTTCTAAGAGATCAATGCATGCGCTGACAGTTAACGTAGTAGCGACGGATAAATGCAGCACATGGAATGACAAAGAATGTAATAATTTAATACTGGTATGTACATGTATATCATAAAAAGTAACAAAATAACATGATCATAGCATATAGTTAATGCCCTCTTCATATCGC